>BQNB010045910.1:0-44015 GCA_026074375.1 Tanacetum coccineum | reverse complement strand
TTGGTTTAATACCACAAAACACACATTTTTTGACACTCAAACTCAAAATCCAAGTGCTTATGGATTTAAGCACTTGGTGTTTTCTAAAAAAAATCACAGTTTTAAAAAGGGTTTTGAAAAGCTTTGAAAAACAATTTTGAACTTTGAAAACTTTTGAAAAAGCTTTAAATAAGCTTAAATCTTATGCTTAAACTAAACTAGTTACCTCAACCCATGCACATACCCTTTTTTACCCGTTTTCATAGTTGACCCAAACACACCTTTAATTTTTTAAAAATGATTTTGAAAGCTTATAAAACTAAGTTAACCAGCTTTTTTTTTGACACACTAATGATATTTAAGCCATATTGAACAATACAAAGCTAAAAGGCAAATCAAATAAGCACTTAAATGATGCAATAAGCTTAGACAGAATTAGCTTAACTTGACAGATTTCAAAGTAAATGCATATAATGAAATGAAAAGCATCTAACAAGCAAACTTACACACTAATAGGTATAATAAGAGTAATAAGCTAAGGAAATAAGCCAAATAAGCTTATTTGCTACAGTAAATAAGCAAAAATAGAAAGAAAAGTACCTTAATTAAGCTTAACTAAGCTGAAAACCCAATAAGCTCTAAATTTCCTACCCAGCTTATAATTAAGCTTAACTAAGCTGAAAACCCAATAAGCCATCCATGTTTGCTTATTCATCCATGCTTTTTTCATCCAACAGTAACCTTGTCTCAAAAAAAATGTTGGGAATGTTATAGAAACAGCTTATATTGGAAACTTTAAAAGATTTTTAGAAAGCACTTGATATTGAGAACACAAGTAAAAAACTTTAACTGAATTTCATTAAACAAAGGTGAAGTACAATTACATAAACTGAGTATTACTTAAAAATAACTACACTCACTACTAATTGACTTGAATGATTCTTGGACTAAAAAATTAACTAAACTCTCTTCAAACAATCGGCTGTTACAAAGCCTTTTTAATATCGGAATATTTCGACTAACGGGCTTTGTGTCTTCTGCGCGTCTTCTTTCCACTTGTGTTTCTTTGTAGCGACCACAACAAGTGAGTTGTGCTTGTTGTGTGAGTGTAATTTGAAAGCCAAATCATGGCCCTCATTTTTTTTGAACACCCATATGTCGACTGTTATAAACCCTTTGATTGGTTTTTGTGTAGGTTCTGGATTGCAAACATGGCACAATTTGTAGCTGGGGAAGGTTTAGGGAAGGAGGGGGGAAGGTTTGTCCAGTGGCGGGAATTGAGTGTTACAGTGTTTGGTTATGTTTGCGTAGTTTTGTTTCGTTGTCGTGTAATATAGAGAGAAAGGCTAACACGTGAACGTCTATGGTTGGAATTTGAAATGGCTGGGAATCAGATTTATAAAAAAATGGAGGTTTCTGTGCGTGACAGGGGCACAAGTTTGCATATTTGGCAAACAAATGGCCCTTCACAAGGTTATATGTTTCATTGACCATCATGGTCCTTGTGGTAAATTAACTTTGGGGACTGCCAACAATGTCCCCAAGAGGTTTTATGTTTCTTTGCAAGACTCGTAATTCCCTTTGGTGCATTAATAGTTAGGACTTGACAGGCTTTGGCCTTGTGATATATCTTTGCAAAAATGGCAGTTTATTTTTAAAACAAAGTGATCCAGTGGTTTTAGGAACGAAAGTTAACATTAAACCAATTAATTATGCTGAGTTAAACTGATTATCTAAAGATTTTGGTAAACGTTTCATTCCACAACAAGAAATATCTGATGAACAAGCTTTCCGGTTACAGACTTCACACCCTGATATTGACTAATCTGCTTCTTCACCTGTCAAAATTAAGGCTCCTCGGGAACTTCCTAAGGTAAGCCTGGTTAATACAAGCCTTAAAAAGCTTAAATACTATCTTGGCCAATTTGACACTGTGGTGAAAAAGCAGATTACGCCCAATGCTTTAACAAAAGGGGAATGAGGGTTTAAACACACTAAAGCTGTTTTTCTAAACGAAATAATTCCATTTTTAAAGACCTTAAAAGACATATTTAATGTTTTTGATAAAGATCTTTTAAATGAGGTAACGAAAGTACAAACAGTTTTTAACCATATGGAAGCTGTTGTTCAACAATATTTTGTAGACAAACAGTGCTTTGAAATTCAAAAGAAACAATTTTTGATTGAAAACGATCGACTCTTGGATCAAATCATTTATCAAGATATTGTGAATATTGTTGTGAATTCTTCATTGGATATGAATACTTATGTGAATGTGAATTCTTCTGTTGCTATGAATGATTCTGTGAATTATGTGGAAATGTGCAACAAGTGTCTGGAACTTAAGGCTGAGCTTATCAAACAACACAACATGGTTGAAAAAGATGAGTATAATAGACTTTAGAAAAGATTTTCTGAACTTGAACAACACTGCATTTCTCTTGAAATTGCGATGCAACTCAATAAAGAAATATTTCAAAAGAGTAACACTTCTGTGAACCAAACTGAACCTACATTTGATCAATTGTTTGAATTGAACAATTTGAAAGCTGAGCTTCAAGCAAAAGACATAACAATTCAGAAGTTGAAGGCAAACATTAAAAGTTTGAATAAAACTTCCACCACAAATAGTGTGAAAAAGGACATAGATGAGATTGAGACGATAAACATAGAACTGGAACATAGAGTGGCAAAATTAATTGTGGAGAATGAGCATTTGAAACAGACTTATAAACAACTCTATGATTCAATTAAACCATCACGTGTCCGTGCTAAAGAACATGTTGAATCTTTGGTTAATCAATTAAATCAAAAGTCTGTTGAAATTACTGATTTAAATGCTCAACTTTAGGAAAAAGTTTGTGTCATAACAACATTAAAAAATGATCTTAGGAAATTCAAAGGAAAGGACATAGTTAACAATGCTGCCTAAGTGTCAAATGCTACCACTATTGCTCCAAGAGTGTATAAGCTGGACCCAGTAACTTTGGCTCCTAGGGATAAGAATAATAGGAAAACTCACATATACTACCTTAAGCACACTATAGAACAAGCTGCTATTCTTAGAGAGATAGTTAAACAAGCCAAATCACTAAACCCTTTAGATAGTGCATCTTACTCTGCATGTAAGTATGTTAAGCTGATTCAAGAGTTGCTAGGATATATTAAAGATACTTGCCCTAATATTCACAAACCTAGTGAGAAATTAGTTGCTGTCACGCCTATCAACAAAAAGAAAACAGTTAGGTTTGCTGAACCCGCCATATCATCAAGCACATCTCAAAAACAGTTAGGCTCTTCCCAAATAAAGACCAAACAGACCACTAACAATTCTGTGTCAACTTCTACAGGAGTAAGCACGTCTACTAAATCTACCAGGTCAAAGTCTACAGACAATACAAAGAATGATAGGATCCTGCAGATTTCAAGTAGTTCCCAAAAGAAGAATAAAGTAGAAGACCACTCTAGGATCGTTAAGTCTAGTTTGAATAAAACAAATTGTGTTGTTGAATCATCTGGAAATGCAAATGTGCAGCATTTAAAATTAAATACAAATTCTGAGCTAATGTGCGTTAAATGTAATAGTTCTATGTTTGATGCTAGACATGAATTGTGCTTTCTTGAATTTGTTTTTGATATGAATGCGAGTTCCAAATCTAAGTCTGTTAAGAAAGCTAAAAAGAAAGAAGAATAGAAACCTACAGGAAAAGTGTTTACTAAAATTGGATATATATGGAAACCCATAGGAAGGTATTTCACTTTAGTTGGAAATGCATGCCCTTTAACTAGGATTACCACCACTAATAAAGTGCCTTTTAGGGAACCCATTCCTCTAGAAGTAATTGCACAAGAATCTGTAGTAACTAAGGTTTATACTAGGAGACCCAAGGTACCTAAGACTAATGGTTCTAATAGCAAACCTAAGATTGAAAAATCTATAATTTCTAACAAAAAGGAACCCGGTACATCTCGAGGATCTAATACTTTAGTTGCTCCATCTTCTTCTTTTGTCGATCTCAGGTTGTCTAAATTGTTTTGTGGTATTTGGACTCCGGATGCTCCAAGCACATGACTGGAGATCGCTCTCAGCTCACCAATTTTGTTTATAAGTTTCTCGGTACTGTTAAATTTGGTAACAACCAAGTTGTGAAGATTATGAGGTATGGTGGTTATCAGATAATCATACGCTCCTCTCAATGTCAGCCAATCATTCCATCAATCATTTAAGAGTCATTTTGAGCCGTTTGATCAAATTCCATCTCATACGGATTGCCAGCGTGGCAATCCGTGATGTGACACTTTATGTTACATCTCTGAGTGGTTATAGTGTAAAAATCATAATCTCTTGTGCTTTCCCCTCTTCGACGTGGCTTCTTTGCTTGAGTGAACCAATTAAAACCCTTGAGATTACATAACTATCCCTGTCATCTTATTGTACCTCACTTGAATTGTCGTCCTTGACCCTCAATTTTGAAAAGCCCTTTGTTTTAACCTGTGGGTAACTCGGGACGATGAATGAACAGTAAAATGGTTTTGGCGCCATTTTTTTCTTTTTATAACTGAAAGGGTAAAAAACGGGTGTGAGCTTTAGGCTAATGGCAAATTTAGTCCCTGTGGTTGTTTATAAAAGTGAAAGGTAAAAGGACTTTGGAAAATGGCAACATTGGTCCTTGTGGTTATATAAAAAGGGTAAATGGGCTAAGGGTAATGGGCTTTTGGATCCGGGTAGAGTATTTAAGGGTTTAAGGCCCATTTAAGGGTTAGGGACCATTTATGTAACTTTTGGAAAGTTGAGGGACTTAAATGGTAATTGTGGGTTTTTGTCTTTTTATGGTTGACTTTTGTTGACTGAGAATTGACCAAGAGTTGACCACAGCTTTGACTTTTTGACTTTTCCTGCTTTTGGCTTTGCATCTCTGGCTTCTTTTGTGCTCTTCCGTTCCTCGTGTCCGTGTTTGCCCGTTTTTGACGGTTTTCTTGTGATTTTTGATATATCCGTACCTGCACACACAAAACACAAAAACAAGCATATCTTTGCCATTTTTAGTCTGTTTTGGGTCATTTAGGGTCATTTTTGGTGTTAACGGATATGTGTATTTTACACTTATCAAAATTCCCCAAACTAAACGATTGCGTGTCCTCACGCAATATTACATGCCTTATAACCAAATACCTCGAAACTTCCCCAAACTAAACCTTTGAAAAGTAGCAAAGATTTTTGTTGAGAGAGCTAAGAGATCACAAGTTATAAAACACCCGAATTCCCATTTTCAAAACTTTTTTTCTCTTTTTATGATTTTTCTTGATATATTTCTAACTACAACTTATTTATGTAGACATAATGTATTGTTTTCATTACCTCATGGTAATTTTAAGGATCATAGAACAAAAAGCACTTGAAAAATGTCTACAAGATAACTTCATCATTCTCGATTTTTCACTTTTCCCATGCTAAGCTTAAAAATAAGATCACCATTAAGTACGAGCTAAGATGTTAAGACTACTTATAATTACAATTTGTTAATTTCTCTTCCCGACATAAATCATATATTTAAGTGTGTGTGTTCAAATTAATTTAAACCATTAAATCCACAAATTTAGTGTAATCCCTCTTAGTGCTAAAGAAGAGTCACATGACCTTGAGGTTGCACATATGAGTAACGATCCTTTTTTAGCATTTCAATTCCAGAATACAGTATATGAAGAAAATCCTCATCATCAGAATGTATTCCTACTAACTTTGCACTCAGATGCCCCAGATCTCAAGAACACCTTAAGAAAATGAGACAAAAGATCACCTGTTACAAAATATAATTGGTGACCCTTCCAGACCTGTTTCCACAAGACTCCAACTACACAAAAAAGCCATGTTCTTTTACTATGATGCCTTCCTAACTTTAGTTGAACCAAAGACATACAAAGATGCACTAACTCAATCATGCTTGATTGAGGCAATGCAAGAAGAGCTAAATGAATTTAAACATCTTGAAGTCTGGGAACTCGTTCCTCGTCCAGATAAAGTGATGGTTATCACCTTAAAATTGATATACAAGGTGAAATTGGACGAATTGGGAGGAATCTTGAAAAACAAGGCTAGATTGGTAGCTCGTGGATACCGTCAAGAAGAGGGAATTGATTTTAAAGAACCCTTTGCTCCCGTGGCTAGACTAGAAGCTGTTCGGATATTTCTCGCGTTTGCTGCTCAATATGAATATGATCGTCTACCAGATGTATGTAAATATGACATTCTTGAATGGTATTTTGCATGAAGAGGTCTATGTTAGTTAACTAACCTTTTGTGGATCCAGACAAATCCTACCTACGTGTATAGACTAAGAAAGCTCTATATGGGTTGAAACAGGCTCCACGTGTGTGGTATGCTCTATTATCATCGTTTCTACTATCCCAAGGATTTTCCAAAGGCATGGTTAATCCCACATTGTTCATCAGAAGAGACGGCAAAGATACACTCCTAGTACAAATCTATGTTGAGCGATATTATTTATGCTTCCTATCTCACTACTGTACAATGTGATAAATTTTTTTGAGATCATTGTTCCAAATTCAAATGTCAATGAAGGGCAAAATACATTTTTTTTCTAGGATTACAGATTTACACAAGAGTCCTAGAGGCATCTTTTAAACCAATCGAAACTATGCCTCTAAGAATCACTTAAGAAATATGGAATGGAATCTTGTGACCCAATGGATACTCCAATGGTAGAGAAATCCAAACTGGATGAGGATACACAAGGGAAAGCCGTTGATCCTACACATTATCGTGGCATGGTTGGCACCCTTATGTATCTAACATCCAGTAGACCAGACCTGGTATATGCTGTCTGTATGTTGCGCGGTATCAGGCTCGTCCTACCAAAAAGCACCTACATGTTGTCAAAAGAATCTTTTGATATCTAAGAGGAACCGTTAATCGAGGACTTTCGTACTCGAAGGATTCTGCTATTGCACTAACAGCCTTTGCAGATGCTGATCATGCGGGTTGTCAAGATACCAGACGGAGTACATCTGGAAGTATGAAATTGTTTAAGGTAGAGATACTTGTTAATATCATCAAAAAGGCAGAAAAGCGCTGCAATATCCAGTACGAAAGCAGAATATATAGCCTTATTCCGGTGTTGTGCTCAAGTTCTATGGATGAGATCCCAACTTACCGACTATGGCCTTGGTTTCAACAAAATTCTAATGTACAGTGATAATAAAAGCGCTATTGCCTTATGCCGCAACAATGTTCAACATTCTCGATCAAAGCATATCGACATCAGATATCACTTTATAAAAGAAAAGTGGAAAGAGTGTCGAGCTTTACTTTATTAGAACAATTCAATTGGCGACATCTTCACCAGGCTTTTTGTCCGAGACAGAAATGCATTCCTAATCGACAAGCTGGGTGAGAAGTTTTACTCCTAAGACTCTGAAAGAACTGGCAGATGAAGCTGAAGAATAGTGGTGGTACCTATTCTTATATCCTGTATATAATATGTATATATAAAATCACAAAAACACATAAAGATTTTTCACTTCTTATAAATTTTTTCAAAAAGGTCTTCTGAAAATCAATAACATTTACGGCCTTAGAAATGTCAATTAATAATGATACGAGGCTGTAAATGAAGTTCGAGCAGAAGTTCAAAAGCTTTTAAAACATGCCAAAAATGGCTTGCTATTATTCCGATAGCAACCCTGTCCAATATCTTAAAGGCAAGTATTTTAAAAAGAAAACTTTAACCTTACAATGGAAATTTAATTCTCACAGCAAGTTCTACTTTATGACCATAAGTAAAAGGCTTTGATTACTTTACATCACAACCCTGCTTCCTATAATCCATAAGTGACGGTCAGTGCTCTTATGTGTTAAAATAAAGAGAAATCTTTTTTCTATGGTGTTGTTATCAAAAAATAAAACATAAATATCAACAAGTCATCATGAAAATCATTTTCAAGACATTTGATACCACTCAAAACAAGCGACTACCTATACACCTGCTCTTAAGTAGATAAAATTGGTCATTTGTTTAAGGGGTAGAAAATGTCAAATATCTTCTTCATAAAATCAATTTGTGATAAATGAAAAAAGGTCTTTTAAACAATAACGGGTCAACAATTAAAGGGAAGTTAATTAAGTTTAACTTATGTGAGTCTTAACTGTTATGTGTTTATGCCTAGAGGGAGTAAATTGGCAAAATTAAGTTGCTAAGTGTAATAGTTAAAACATTAGGGACTAAATGTGCCAATTGTTAAACTATGTCATGCCTTAGATATCTTGATTAAGAAAAATGCATAAGGTCTAGTAGTTCAGGGGGCATTTGTGTCAAACTATCAAAGTTCAAACACAAACACCCCTTCACCTCGCTCGTTTCACACACACACATACAAAAACACTTAATTTTTTTCCTCTCCCATTGCCAATCATTCGTCCAACCTTCAATCATCAAAACCAATGGATATTAAGCTTAAGGTATAATTAAGAAGTTGTTCCCTACACCCTTAACATCATATCTCTCAAATGATATAGGTTAAATAATATTTTTGAGTGGGAAAACCCTAGAAATGGATCTAGGGTTCTTCAAAATCAAAAGTAGATAAAAATCTAAATTGATTGAGGGGTTTGGTTTGTCCAAGGGTGTATAACACTCGTTTAATTTAGTTTTGAATATGGTTAACGTATGATTGTATTTTGCTCAATTCTTGTATGCGAAAATGTGGAAATGGGTAAAACTTGTAAAATGTTTATGGGTTTGTTGTTAGAAAGTGTTAGGTCGTATCCTTATATACATTTGATCCTTAAAACCCCATGTTTGAACATAAATAAAACTTATGTGTGTGCTTTATGTGATTTCGTGTTCTTTTTGAGCTTTGTGGCAATTTTAGTGGTTAAATCTTATTGAAAATGATTCATTTGTTGTTGTGTAATGCTAAGATACTTGTATAAATGACTCATGATGCCTAAAACACTAAGTTATAAAGATTGAAAAACTAGAGGCGAATTAACAAAGTATGAAGGAGGCAAATTAGTTCACCCCTTTAGGAGGCGAATTAGTTCACCCCTTTAGGAGGCGAATTAGTGATACTCCTTTAGGAGGCGAATTAGTCATTTCACTTAAAGAGGCGAATTAGTCATATTCCTTTAGGAGGCGAATTAGTCATTTCCCTTAAGGAGGCGAATTAGTCATATTCCTTTAGGAGGCGATTTAAAACATAATTTTTTAGGCAAATTAAAATTGGTTAATTTTGCAATCTAAACAAAGTTTGATAAATGCATGTCTGATATTAACACAACATGCCATATAGTGTCATATATAAACTTGGTTATATATAAAATGTATTGGTTTTTATTGGCTACGTAAAATGCTTACGTTTCACGATAAAACGCGTTTCGGCATACCCGGAAGCACCAAAACCTAACTACGCTTAAACGAATACCCACGATTACACCCAATACCCAAAATAATAAATATAACATCACATATATGTATATGTGGCCGAAATTTTCAGTTATGACCAAAGACTTTATCAACTTGCTAAAAAACTAGATATTATAAAGAACATAGGGAACATCTCTACTCCATGAACCACTTGGCAAATTAACCTTGTGCAAGGGTTAGAAAGTAACCATGGTTAGGTTAGTTAGATATTTTCACTATAAATACACATGCATGCATAAGTAAACTTTACATAAACTCTTTTACTTAGAAAAATTATTTTCTTCCTCTCTTTTGTAAGCCAAAACCCACGGCATTATATACAAACATAATCAATCCATACAAAATTTTTATACAACCCTTTACACATCAATCCTAAGGCATACTAAAGTGTTTTCAAGCATTGGTTCCTTCATTTTGCACGGCGATAAGGAAGAAAATGAAGATTATGGTTTTCAAACCTAACCTAGGTTTATAAAGCTGTAAGCTTTGGTTTTGAGTCTAAACACGGGTTTAGCACTTATTTCTCATCTCATACATCATCACTAAGGTCTTCCTAATTCCTTCATACTTTTATTTCTTATGATTTTATGTGTTATATGTTAAATATGGCTATAATCACCACTAAGGACTTTTTAATATGTAAAAAGAGTTAATTCTTATGTTTAAGAATTTATGCATTTAATTCAGATTCCATATGGGTTATATTAATAATGGAAAAAATGATTGTAAAAGTATGTTAACATATGGTTTAAGTATAAACATGTTTATGTAATAATTAGGGTTTTATAAGATTACTTAATCATTCACATGCGAAAGTAATGGAAAGTAAATTGTTAAACTTGTTACAATGAAGTTATAAGGACTATGGATGATCTTGGACATTATTATAAGTATCACATAGGTTAAAAATAGCTATTAGGGTTTATAAAGAAAACTACTATATTTAAATAATACATAAAACAAGGTTTTATAAAGTAAAACACCTAATACTTTAGGGTAGTTTTAATCCGAATTCCATACAGTAAGTTTGACTTAATATAATTATGATACGTCTCGTGCGATTCCGAAATGATAAGAAACTTAAAGAAACCGATTTAATAACGAAAAAGAAACGTTAATTACTAGTTTACGAGTAAAATAAAATACTTTATCAAACATTTTTATAAATGTTTACTATTATACAGCAACTTTTCATTTTTAAAACAACTCATCTATGATATAAAACTTTTAATTACGAGATCGTACTCCGAAAGAAATCACTAAAAACAGAACTAAACAATAAACTACGACATTTTCGATAATTATAAAGTTTAATAAAAGTATTTGATAAACTAAGAACAGTAAAAGTACTATTCATCAGCGGACGCCAACTTTAATAAAATATAATACATACTTTTAATAACATAGACGTACTCGAAGGAATAACCTATAACCAGGATTAAAACGAATAATTATTACGATTACAAGTTACGCTAAATAAAACAAAAAACTAAAATATATCTGTTGTAGAATATTAAAAACACATTCATCGCAGAAATTCAAAAACATGAAAATGTAATATTTTTATCACTCGTCTTACTACGAAGACGTGGACGAAGAAAACGCGAGGCAACGGGCTTAAACGACCAACTAGGTCATTTTTACGAAAATTAAAAATTTATAAACGTTTTCACTTTATAAATATTATTTTACTAAAACGATTAGTCGGTGATTATGCTATATAGAATATTGAGTGGTTATCAAAGTGCTATAATACTAGGGAGTTTCATAATGAGGCCTCTTCGGATGGCGTATCGACAAGTTGTTGGATTTACGATTTAAAGTGTCCTAACTCCTCGTACGTCATGTCATGACCTCTTTAATTATGATAGCCCGAACGATAGTACGATGTAACAACTATAAGATTATATTCAATGTTATTAATTAAAGTACTCGGTACTTATACGACCTTAATTTAAATAGGTTGCATCTAAACGTTTTGCGTGACGTTTTATCTGTGATTATTTGGACTTTCAGTACTCAAGGTGAGTTCATAGCCCCACTTTTTACAGTTTTACTGATTTACTATTATTGTTTGGGTTAAAACCAGCTTTGTTTATAAATTGGGACGCACTTTTTTAAAATATATTGATTATTTGTTTGCCAAAGTAGCGATAACCCACCTGAGACCATTATCATAACAGTCAATTTGCATAGATGTAGTTGTTAATTGCATAGTGAGCGCGAATGTTATAAAAAGATCTAATTTGGGATTAACCTCCTCCGTTTTGGGTGATTACAATCACCGGGAACGAACGTTGACCATGTCGACGTTAGATGTAGCGGGTTCCAACATCTGTACGGCAAAATAAGTGCTAAAATAGCAAACATAGGTTGACTCAGTGTCCATGACTTAGTGCAACAGTAATCTGTTTTGTGATTGTAGGCATACTTTGTAACATCAAGGGAAAGTCTTGCGGTCCTGCATAATTTAAATACATAAACCAATGAATTCACCAACATTTTTGTTGACGTTTTAAGCAATTGTTTTTCAGGAGGTCAATAGGCACGAGGTGCCAAGGATGCATTGGATTATGTTTAGATCGCACTGTTAAAGATTATGTGCATCATGTTGTTGGGAAATCTATGTTATCTTTGAAATATTAAACAAAAGAAACAAGTAAAGCATAAGCTTGGTAATATGTCTTTTTAATTAAATCCATGTATTAATTAAAACGACTTTTGTGTCGTTCTTATATATATCTTGTGCTGTTGATCTTGAAGTAACACCCCGGATCCTTTTCGCTGCGACCCATTTTGGGGTGTTACAGATTGTATCAAGAGCCAAGGTTTTATAGAGAACCAGGTCAAAATGTTTTTGGCTGGACTATAACCCGTTTTTCAAACATTGCAATACATACAAACGTTTTACGGTTATTCATATACAAATTGTTGCATTAGTCGGTTAGGCTATAACATGCATAATTGACAAACGAGTTTTATATATTAACGTGATTAAAGGATAATAGATCTTATATTAATATACTTATATAAGTCACTTTTGATTTTTTAGTTTTGAGCATGTCGGATTCGGAAGATTCTACAGTTACGTATACTGAGATATCCAGCCCATATGAGGACCTATCTGACGTAGGATCACCAGGAGCCGAGGGACCTATTTTTCAGGATCCACCATCTCCGGATTACATGCCTGGCCCTGAGGAGCCAGAGCAGGCACCACCTTCACCTATCTATGTACCATTGTTTTCGACCTGTTACCCGGAGTTCTTTACACAGTGGACATTAGATATTCCCAGCTGAGGAGCAGCCAATGCCTGCTACTGACTCACCTACTCATCAGTCACCAGGGTATATACCGGAGTCCGACCCTGAGGAGGACCCAGAGGAGGAGGATCCTGAGGAGGATCCAACCGACTATCCTGCTGACAGAGGAGACGACAGAGATGAATCGAGGAGCCACTGATGATGATGAGTGATGATATGCAGAGGAGGAGGAGCACTTAGCTCCTAGCCACCCTGTAGCTGTTCTTATTCACTGACCAGGAATCCAAACCTTGCCTATGGACGTCACGGCAGGATTGTCCATCCGACCACCATGCGCCGGCACTGTTCCTCTCTGAGTTAGTTGCTGAGAGATTGTTAGACCTTAACCTACTCCCACCACCATCACCTCTCCTTCAACTCATCACCCACTTCCTCAGATACCCTCTCCACCATTACCACACATCACCAACCAACTCAAACCCAACATATGTTGAGGGATCTCATGGGATCCCGAGCTGCTGAGGAGATTTAGACAGAGAGATGACACTACCATCTCCTATTCATGAGCACTAGCCTGAGAATTTTTACCACTTCGTAGAGGTCGTGTCGTACTACTCTGGTCCGGATACGAGGTCGGGGAGAGTTCGACATTGGATGCTAGCTAGGACATGGGGGGGGGGGGGGGGAGTGTGGATTGGACCTACCACAGCTATGGAGACCTTTATGGAGTTGCTGATAAGTTTAGATGCGCCCTAGGACGCCCGACGACTAGAGAGTTAGGCTTATGGTATTACTGATAATATGGGATGACCTTGTAGGACCATCCAGAAAGATTGCACCTACCACCCTACAAGGGGGTCAATCAGAGAGTTACTGAGTTGGCTACTACTGTTGACCAGGAGGATGAGATCATATATTCTCAGCTGGATGATGCACGATATGACCGAGCTCTACTTAGAGCCTGAGTCAACATGTTTAGCCCGGGATAGGCCCATTCATAGACGCACTGCCATCTATGGAGGAGGAGGCCAGATATCTCGTGCCGCTTAGGGCACAGTCGAATGATCTTGCCAACCAGACACGTTCCAGAGGGCATATCACTCCGACTACGTCATGCTCAGCAGTCCGAGACATTGAGTTTGCAGCAGCAGACCGTAGATACCAGACAAGATAGTTAGATCGCTGAAAGTAGACCATCGGAGACAAAGAACAGTTAGTGGAGGCACTAAAGATAGTGAAGAGCCTCAAGACTCAGATGATCAGCTACAGAGAACGGCAGGGACCTGCTAAGGATCCTGCAGAGCCAGAGTACCAGAGGAGGCCAGGTAGCAGTTCTTAGACTAAGGTTATGTATTGGTGAGCCCATAAAAACTTGTATAGTCTGTGAAGTCTTATGGGTTATCCTACTAGCAGACAAAATAGATCTTTTTTTGTCTAGCTACTCTATTTAGAATTCTTTTGTTCAGATCTCAGCTCACTTTGTACAAGCCGCATACTAAATATTAGCGAGGTATATCTCGCTAGTAGGTTTAGTATTTTGTCTTGTAACCTAAGATGTTGTGATCGTTTGTATTCAAACCAATCACTGTAATTATTTTCCCAAGTTAATATGGATAGATGGATTATGTTTTATATGAAATCGAATTTATTGTGAATGAATGTCGATTTGTTAATTTCAATACTGTTGTGTATTTCACCATGTGCTGTGATCTCGTTTTATTTATTATGTATACATCAGGTTATGGTTAAGATTTTTGAAATCTAACGGGTATTATGTTTTCTTGTAATTTAAGAAAATGGCACCAAGAGGAAGGCCCACGAGGTTAAACCCAGGTACAACTCCCCCACCAGTCGCAGACCCTACTACCACCACTTCGGTCACCAGTGCCCAACTTCAGGCCATGATCGACGAGGGTGTCACTGCTGTTTTGGCAGCACGTGCTACGACCCGAAATGGCGATGATAGCCATACCTCGGGAACAGGTGTGAGAAGGAATGAACGCGCTGTTCGGGAGTGCACCTATCAAGACTTCATGAAATGTCAACCCTTATTCTTCAGGGGCACAGAAGGAGTGGTCGACTTGACCCAATGGTTTGAGAGGATGGAAACCGTGTTTCGCATAAGTAACTGCACCGTGGAGAATCAAGTGAAGTTTGCCACTTGTACTCTTATGGGAATTGCTCTAACATGGTGGAACTCACATGTTAGGACAGTGACTAATGATGTTGCATATGCATAACGGGACCGACTTGAAGAAGAAGATGACAACTAAATATTGTCCGAGGAATGAAATCAAGAAGATTGAGGCAGAAATGTGGAACCTAAAAGTAAAAGGCACCGATGTGGTAGCCTACAACCAACGTTTCCAGGAACTGGCATTGCTGTGTGACAGGATGTTCCCTGAAGAGACTGACAAAATTGAAAGATATGTCGGTGGGATGCCCGACCTGATTTACTCAAGTGTTGTGGCATCGAAGCCAAAACCATGCAGGAGGCTTATGTGATGGCAACTGAATTGATGATAGGAAGATTAACACTTTTGCTGAGTGACAGCCAGAAAAATAGAGAAAGTTTTGAAGACACTCCTCGAAATAACCAACCAACAACCAAACAAAAGGCAGAACACAGGCAGGGCTTATGCTGCCAGGAACGGTGACAAGAAACCGTATGAAGGGACTAAACCTCGATGTCCCAAGTGTAACTTCAACCATTACGGTCGCTTGTTATACCAACATGCAAAATAACTGCTAGAACTTGGCCACCGTGGCCAAGACTGTAGGAGCCGACCTGCACTGCAAATAACAACAACAACAACCGCAAGTAACCACTAACAACACAACCGCAACAACAATAACAACAACAACCGCAACAACAACAACCCGAAAGCCCAAGGGGAAAATACCAATGCCAATAGTTTTCGTGAGTGTGGGGCTCCAGGCCACTTCAAGAAGGACTGCCCCCAGTGGAAGAACAAGAACAGGGAAATGGCAACGCTGTAGCAGAGGCTTATGCCCCAGTGGGAGTTTGGCAGAGCACAACCCAGAACAACAACGTTGTGACGGGTACGGTTTCCTCCTAAATAAAAAACAACCGTTGTTGCTCCATTTTATTTGATATTCTGGTGCATGATAGAAAAGTTTCGTGTCTACTCACCTTAGTACATTGATTAATAAAGGCCCCCACTACATTAGATCATGGAGTTATACCGTTTGCATTTGCTGAGTGGTAGGAAAAATTTGGGTAAATACGGTATTACTGGGTTGCACGTTAAATTTTCTGAACCATCCGTTTCACGTTCGACCTAATGCCTGTAGAAATGGGTACTTATGACGTCATAATTTGCATGGATTGGTTGACGAAATACCAAGCCGTTATTTGACTGTGCTAAGAAGAATCGTTCTATTCCCTTTGGGAGCGAAATCTTAATTTTTCATGGAGACGGAAGTAGAAATAAACGCAGGACTCGATTAAACTACATCCATGCAACCAAGCCCAGAAGTATCTGCTACAAGTAGGTCAACGACTTTTTGGCACATATTACCATCAAGGAGACTGAGACAAGTCAAAGAAGAGCACTACAAGATGTACCATCGTCAAAAAATTCCCGAAGTGATTTCCCGAGGAACTTGCAGGCTCTTCACATACCAGACAAGTGGAATTTCACAAACGATCTAGTACCTGGTGCTGCACCTGTAGCACGGGCACCTTATCGATTGGCCCCATCAGAAATGAAAGAATTGCGGATCAACTATAAAACAAGAGCTTTCCGACAAGCTTTATAAGACCTAGTTTCGTCACCATGTGGGAGCTCCAGTTCTATTCGTCAAGAAGAAATATGGATCGTTGCGGATGTGCATAGATTATCGAGAACTAAACAAATTAACGGTGAAGAACCGTTATCCGCTACCAAGAATTGATGACTTATTCGACCAACTTCAAGGGTCGAGTGTCTACTCGAAGATCGACCCTAAGGTCAGGTTATCTCCAATTAAGGTTATTCGAGAAGAAGACATCTCGAAGACTGCCTTCAGAACTCGATATGGACATTATGAATTCCAAGTTATGCCGTTTGGTTTGACCAACGCACCTGCTGTGTTTATGGACCTCATGAACCGAGTATGCAAACCTTATCTGGACAAATTCGTAATTGTCTTTATTGACGATATTTTGATCTATTCCAAGAACAAGCAAGAGCACGAAGAGCATCTGAAGATAATATTGGAGTTGTTGAAGAAAGAGGAGTTGTATGCAAAATTTTCCAAGTGTGAATTTTGGATCCAAGGGACAGTTCCTCGTTCCTGTAATGATTAATAAAGGCATTCATGTGGATCCAGCCAAGATCGAATCCGTTAAAGATTGGGCATCTCCTAAGACACCAACGGAGATTCGTCAGTTTTTAGGTCTTGCTGGGTATTATCGACGATTCATTGAAGGGTTTTCAAAGATCGCCAAACCAATGACCAAGCTTCATCTCAAAGGAAGTCAAGTTTGAGTAGTGTGACAAACAAGAAGCAGATTCCAGTTATTGAACAGCAGAATTGTGTAGTGCACCAATTCTGGCGGCTTTACCCGAAAGGAAGTGAAGATTTTTATCGTATACTGCGATCTTCCCCCCCCGATCAAGGGTTTGGGCGCTGGTGTTGGATGGCAAAGGGAAAATGTTATATTATGCATCACGCCAGTTAAAGAACCATGAGAAGAACTTATACTAAACTCATGATCTAGAACTTGGAGCAGTAAGTGTTCGCTTCTGAAATTTGGAGGCATTATGTATGGGTACAAAGTGTACGGTGTTCACTATCATAAGAGTTTTACAACACATTCTTAACAGAAGGAATTGAACATGAGATAACGCCGATGGTTAAGTTGCTTAGTGATTACGATTGCGATATTCCGTTTCACCCAGGGAAGCAAATGTCGTTGCTGAGCTTTTGAGCAGGAAAAACGGGAACACCGTTAAGAGTTCGAGCTTTTAGTCATGACTATTAGCTTTGTCCTTCCAAACAAATCTTGAATGCTCAGACTAAAGCACGAAAACCAGAGAACATCAAGAATGAAGATGTTGGAGGTATCTGATTGAGAAATGCTAATTCCAGGAGGCACTAAGAACGGAAAAGTAGGAACCTCTGTACGTATGGGAACCCTAAGCCTCAATGGCAGAGTTGGTTTCATGTTTATGCAAATTGCGACTGTGATCAATAGCACGAGTCCCACAAATCAAAGTATTCTACCATCTAAGGTTCCGAAAAAAGTATCCAGACGTAAAGAAGCTATATTGGTGGCCCAATATGAAAGCTGACATCGCCACCTATGTTAGCATGCTGACCCGTCCTAAGGGGGAAGGTCCAAAGCCGAACATTAGAGAACAACGGGTTGGTTGGTACAACCCAAGATACTTAATGGAAGTAGGACAATATCACGATGGATTGTGTCATCAAAGCTTCCTAAGTCATCACAAGGGTAAGACACATTTTGGTATCCGTTGACCGTCTTACAAAGTCCGTAATCTTTATACCCATGAAAGAAACTGACCCTCTGGAGAAACTAGCGAGAATGTACCTAAAGGAAGTAGTAACAAGACATGGAATACCAGTCTCGATTATTTGTGATCGTGACCCTAGGTTCGCATCAAACTTCTGAGGTCACTTCAGAAAGCTTTGGGTACAAGTTTAGATATGAGTACGGCATATCATCCACAAACTACGAACAAAGGCGAGAGAACCATTCAAACCACTCGAAAGAATGCTTAAGCTTGTTGATCGACATTGGAAATGGTTGGGATAAGACATTGCCATTAGTATGAGTTTTCAATAACAATACAGTTATCAGCTAGCAAACGCTGCACCCTTTGAGGCAACTTTACGGTAGAAAATGTCTTCGCCGTTTGAGTGGGCTGAGGGTTGGAGAAGTTTCAACTCACCGACCAGAGATAGTACAAGGAGAACGACTGAGAAAACATTCCAGTTAAGCAAAGGAACAAAGCCGCTCGTGAAGGCAAAAGAGCTACGCTGATTTTGAAGCGTAAGCCGATAGAGTTTGTGCTGAGGTTGAGAGATAAAGTGATGCTTCAAAGGTTTCGCCTTGGAAAGGGTTTGTAACATTTTGGCCAAACGGGGAAATTAAATCCCAGGTTTGTTGGACCTTTCAAGTAATAAAAAGGTTGGGGAAGTTGCATACAAGCTCGACTTCCTGAGAAGCTGAGTAGAGTTTCATAATACATTTCCATGTCCACCCTAAAGAAGTGGTCATGCCGACGAACCCATACTGATCCGTGGACGGACTTCATTTGTGATGACAAGCATCAGTTCGTCAAGGAACCTATAGAGATCACGAGATCGTGAAGTTAAACGGTTTTGAAGCAAAGTCGTACCCCATTAGATCAAGGTTCGATGGAAACTCCAAGAGAGGTCCAGAGTTTACGGTGGGACGCGAAGATCTATTCCGGAAGAAAAACCCACATCTGTTCTCAAAGACCGGGCCGTCGTCAAGTGCTGCGTCTTAAGCCTTGAGGACAAGGCTCAGCTAACCGGGGGAGACTATAACACCTCGTGTTTTAGGACAATGTACGACGTTAATAAAGTCACTATTTATTTTTAGTATTGTACGCGTTTGTTTTTAAATGTGAAATCGTAGAATTAAATCAGCGTAAACTAAAAATGATCATTCAATGTAAACGTCATTAAACGTTAACATGTTTACATCAAGCAAATGTTATATAATTTATTATAAGGATACTTAATAACTTTGTTCAATCTATTTTTATTGGCTTACGTAAATTCATACCGTTTCACGATACAACGCGTTTCGGCAATACCCAGAAGCACCAAAACCTAACCTACCGCCTTAAACGAATGAACCACGATTACCACCCAATACCCAAAAAAAAAATAATAACATCACATAATGTATATTTGCCGAAATTTCAAGTTATGACCAAGACCTATCAACTTGCAAAAATCTAGAAATATAAAGATCAAGAACCATCTCTTACACCATGAACCACTTGGCAAATTAACCTTGTGCAAGGGTTAGAAAGTAACCATGGTTAGGTTAGTTAGATATTTTGACTATAAATACACATGCATGCATAAGTAAACTTTACATAAACTCTTTTACTTAGAAAAATTATTTTCTTTCTCTCTTTTGTAAGCCAAAACCCACGGCATTTATAACAAACATAATCAAACCATACAAAATTTTTATACAATCTATACAACCCTTTACACATCAATCCTAAGGATACTAAAGTGTTTTCAAGCATTGGTTCTTCATTGCAAAGGATTAAGGAAGAAAAGGGAAGATTAGGGTTTCAAACTAATTCTTAGGTTTATAAGCTTGTAAGCTTTGGTTTGAGTCATAAACACGGTTAGCAACTTTTTCTCATCTCATCATCACACTAAGCTCTAATTCCTTCATACTTTTATTCTTATGATTTTATGTTTTATATATTAAATATGGTTATAATCACCACCTAGATTTCTTTTTATATGTAAAAATGAGTTATTACTTATGTTTATGATTTATCATTTAATTCTTATGTCATAATGGTTTTATATATCATAGGAAAAATGGAATGTAAAAGTATGTTAACATATGGTTTAAGTATAAACATGTTTTATGTTAATAATTAGGTTTTAATAAGATACTTAATCATTCACATGCAAAGTAATGGAAAGTAAATTGTTAAACTGTACATGAAGTTTATAAGGACTATGATGATCTTGGACATTATTTATAAGTATCACATAGGTTTAAAAAAGCTATTAGGGTTTTTTTAAGTAAACTACTAAATAAAATAATACATAAAACCAAGGTTTTATAAAGTCCTATCACCTACAAAATACGTAGGGCTGTTTTAAAATACGAATTCCATATAGTAAGTTTGACTAATATAATTATGATACGTCTCGTGGCAATCCGCAATGATAAGAAACTCAAAAAACCGATTTATAACGAAAAAGATACGTTAAATACGAGTTTACGACTATAAATACTTTTATAAAACTATTTTTATAAAGTTTACTATTCATTACAGCAACTTTCATTTTTAAAACATCTAATATATGATATAACTTTTAATTACGAGATCGTACTCGAAAGAATCGCTAAAACGAACTATAACGAAAAAACTACGACATTTTCGATAATTACAGTTATAAAGTAATTTTTTATAAACTATGAACAGTAAAAGTCCTATCCATCAGCGGACCCAACTATAAAATATAAAACATCTTCTTAATAACAGAGATGACGTACTCGAAGGAATCACTAAAATCGGGGATTAGAACGAATATGTTATTACGATTACAAGTTTACGCTAATTAAAACTAAAACTAATATATAGTTGTGGAATAAGATAAAAACACTATTCATCACAAAAAAAATTCAAAAACACTGAAAATGTAATATTTTGATACACACGTCTTACTACGAAGACGTGGACGTAAGAAACGCGAGCAAAGGGCTTAAAACGACCAAATTAGGTCATTTTTACGAAAAGTATATTTATAAACGTTTTCACTTTATAAATATTATTTTACTAAAACGATTAGTCGGTGATTATGCTATATAGAATATTGAGTGGTTATCAAAGTGCTATAATACTAGGGAGTTTCATAATGAGGCCTCTTCGGATGGCGTATCGACGAGTTGTTGGATTTACGATTTAAAGTGTCCTAACTCCTCGTACGTCATGTCATGACCTCTTTAATTATGATAGCCCAAACGATAGTACGATGTAACTACTATAAGATTATATTCAATGTTATTAATCCAGGAATGAAGCCAAAGGAACCTACTTATCAAGTAGCGTTGGATGCACTTGCTCTTACTATATGATATCCTGCATTCCTTAGCACTGCTGAAGTTCCAGTCATCTATATGCATCAATTCTGGGCTACCGTCACCAAACACAAAGCATCATATCGATTCAAGATCGATAACAAAAGGTTTTCAGTGAATGTAGAAGTATTTAGAAAAATTCTCAACATCTGTCCTAAGATTCCGGGTAAAGAATTTAATGAACCTGCATCTGAAGAGGAAGCAATATCATTCATCTGAGAACTTTGTCATTTTAGAGAGATCAAGTATATTACTGATGTGATTGTTGATTATCTGCACCAACCATGGAGAACCATTGCAACAATCATCAACAATTGTCTTTGCGAAAAGGTATATGGTCTTGATAAGATTCGAGTTTCAAGAGTTCAAATCCTATAGGGAATGTACTACAGGAAGAATCTTGACTTTGTTGCTTTAATCTAGGAGGACTTGGCTTACCAGATTGATAACATAGATTCTAATAAACAAGACAAGAAGTTCTATCCTAGATTCACAAAGATTTTCATTCATCACTTCCTCGAGAAAGATAAGTCGATCTCAATGAGAAACAGAACGTTCATGCACACTGCTTGTGATGATAGCTTACTGGGGACCATGAGATTCGTCTCTAGACATGAAAATGAAAATATATGGTGCTATTCTCCCTAAAGCAATGACGAATCAAGCCATGTTGGACTCTGTAGCTTACAAGACTTATTATGCAATTGCTTTAGGAGCTGAACCCCCCAAAATCAAAGAAACCTAAAACGAAATCTGATTCAGCCATCTCATCTGAGGAATCTCCTTCCAAGAAGAAGTCGGCTAAAGCTAAGAAAGTTGCTGCTACCAAACCTAAACCGACTAAGAAGAAGGCATCGGTTAAGGCTGACAGAGGCAAGGGTTTGAATGTTCTCTCGGAAGTAGCACTTTTTGAAGCTGCTCAGCTCAAGGAAGCCATCAAAAGAAGCAAGAAAGAGTTTCATGTCTCACATGCAAGTGGCTCAGGTGATGGAACTGATCTTGGATCAGGGGTTCCTGATGAGCAACATCACAAGACGTCCGGTACAAATGAAGGAACTAGTACTAAACCAAGGGTTCCTGATGTACCCACATATGATTTTAAAAGTGACAAAGAGTCTTGGGTGATAGTGGAGAAGAAGATGATGATGATGAAGATGACATTGAAGATGACGAGGGTAATGATGCTAGTGATGATGATGAGGTGTCATTTTATATACTTTTTCGGGGTCGTTTAACCCATTAAATCATGCATTTATGCCCAAAATAGGTACTTAATCATTCCTTTTTAGGTATTTCACATTTGGAAGAATTACACGTGACTTGGGCTTATTTGGAGAAGAAACGGACAAGAGTACGGACCTATACCAATATCTCTCAAGATAATGTTCTTAGAAGCTGGAGACGGCGTCACAGATTCAACGTGACGCCGTCACAACGAAGACCAGGACGACGTCACAAGATTTTATGACGGCGTCAGAACACACGACCCAGCCTATTATGTGTGATTCTTATCTGTTCTTGCATCATCTATAACATGCTTGGCTAAGCCTCCTATTGTGTTTATTAATGATTGTATGAAACCTAGAATATAAATCTTAGTGGTGTTGCTTCTTGTGATGGATATGCATGTTAAGTCTTAGAAAACCAGCTTTTGTCTGTATCACTGTTGATATGTCTAGGAAAACCTGATTGTGTAGAAAGGATGCCATCAGGTAACAGTCTTCATACAACCTTGCCCCTTATATGGTTGATCCACTCTTAATATATTTCACATGCATTTAATATACTCTTAGGGGCCTTGTAATAGTCTTCATACTACCTTACTTGTGTGTTGCCTTAATGGAATATTAAATAGACGGCGGGTTAGTGTAATTCGTTCATGACTTAGGAAATAATTACATAAATCATCACAAGTGTGGCAAAGCAACAACACTAGGAGAAGCAATCTAAGGAGTAATACATGATTAAATAAACACAATCTTTTTTCTTATTGTTATCACCATTAGCGTAGTTATTATTTAGTTTATTAGCTAAAACCAAAACCCACCTCTCAAATATATGATTTACTGCTTTCATAAAATATAAAATACAAAAAGAATCTTCTCTTAACCCTTAAAATTATACTTTCTAATCATAAACCCTAACTTAATTTTATCATTCATCATCAAAACCAAACACAATGTCGAACCTAAAGTTTGCTGAAACTCCCAATTTGGTTGTATTTTTTGAGAAACCCAAAGAAAGTAATGGGTTTGAAGGAATTGTTGATTTTTTAAATGCAAGTTCTTTTAGATATGCGCTAACGGTGAATCCCACCATCTATACTTCATGCATTAAGCAGTTCTGGGCTACTGCAAAGGCAAAAACTGTCAATGGGGAAGTGTATATACAAGCCCTAGTAGATGGGGAAGTGCAAACACTGTCAATGGGGAATTGCAAAAACTGTCAATGAGGAAGTGCAAAAACTGTCAATGGGGAAGGTGATCATCATTGAGATAAGTGTGAGAAGATCTCTTCAATTAAAATATGCTGAAGGCATAACTTACTAAATTTCACTAATCAAGATCTAAGCTAATAAGCAAATGCATCAAACTAAAAATCCACATATTCAAACCATGGTTACTTAATACCTAAAACTTGATTTTTAGACTATAAAAACTTGCAAAAACTGACTTAAGAACAGAATTAAAGCTTGTCAAAAGTGACTTAAGGACCCAAAGACAGCTAGGACCTCATTTGACCCATTTTTATACCTTATCCTAAACATTCCTTTAAATTTCTAAATCTTGATTTTAGCTTATATAAGTCTCACATAAGCAATGAAACCTAAAAACCAGCTAAGCATTAAATATATTAAGCATGATTAAGCATTTATAAACCAGAAATAAGCCGTAGGAAATAAGCTAAGCTATTTTGCCCTCGCTCTCCTTCTAGACTGAAGGGTAGCTGTTTAGAAGTGTGATGTTTCCCGTTTTGATTCTGGAAATCTCTACTGTGTAGATAGTTGTGAGAGATGAGATTAACAGATTTTGTCTAGATATATAGAGACCATCCTTACCGAATATGATATCGATGTATCGTCTATCCGCGATGACCCTGCGAATCGCATCACGTACCACAACTCCTCTCCTATATAGCACCCTCCATACCCACACTCGTCAAGCCCTAGACCCACACGACAACGCCATGCACTTTCATATACTAGCACAAAACATAAAAGAAACTTAAAAAGAGTAAAAATAAAAGTACCTTTGTCCTTAGCTTAAACAAGGACAGAAATGCTCATAGAGCTTGTCTACAAACTCAATATTGTTGGAGACAAGCTTGTAATAATCCCATAAGCTCTTCCATTTCCAGCTTATCTTCCAAAAGCTCAAAACAGAATTTTTGATTCCCAATGGCACAGTAACTCTCAAAAGCTATTTGCAAAGCTCATATGAGTAAAAATTTGGTTCTTATCGCTACTCGTTCTAAAACGTCTTTTTAGACACAGAGTAATAATGGTGATATTCGTGTGCAATACGTTCCATGATAAAATAATGCATTGACGATCATAAGATAACTTCTCGTTGAAATTAACGGTAAACTTGCAAACTTGCAGTACATGACTTTTTACTTAATAAAACGAGAATTAAATTTTATTGCGGGTTGTCACAGTTTTGGTCCCTTATCTCGTATAGTTGTGTTACACGGATCGTCCTTTTAGGTGTACATGTTTGCGGATCTAACAACTTCAGTCCCTGAAGTTGTATACTTCTATTGCAACCACAGTCCTTGGGGACTAATGGTGTTAACATATTTGGTATTGGGCTTGGTTATGTGTTTGGGCTTGTTATAAGTTAAAAGGCAATAGGCCTTTAACTTATTTTTTGGTCTTCATGTAATACCTTAATGGGCTGACCCGACCCATTAGATGGGTGCGGGTGGGCCCATTAAGTATTCTTTGGTTTCGGCTTCGTCTTTGACTTTGACTTTGACTTTGCCGGGTTGACTTTGACTTTGACTTTTTCATGCATTTC
This sequence comes from Tanacetum coccineum, assembly GCA_026074375.1. Lineage (NCBI taxonomy): Eukaryota > Viridiplantae > Streptophyta > Magnoliopsida > Asterales > Asteraceae > Tanacetum > Tanacetum coccineum. The sequence continues at coordinate 18,468 of BQNB010045910.1, read as the reverse complement.
CATTCCGTGCTCGGTTTTGTCCGTTTTGGCTTGATTTTTGTCTTTTAGTGAATATACGGCACCTGCACAGCATAAATCACAAAACAAGCACATATTTGGCAATTTATGTTCGTTTTTGGTCAATTAAGTTCGTTTTTATAGGTAAAAGGTATGTGTAATTAAGCACATACCAAAATCCCCCATACTAAACTATTGTCGTGTCCTCACGTAATGCCATAAGTAAACACTTAAGAAAACCAAGAATCTCAATCCCCTTGACTAATTACCTCGAAAAGTAGCTAAGTGTTCATCGAGGGGAATTAAAGAATCATCAGTTTTGAAAAGCCCCGTTTTGACCATTTATAAATCTACACTTATTTCCACACGTATTTTTGTATTTTTCCTTTTTCTCATTTTTTTGTATTTTTCATTTCAAGAAACTAACTAACATGTTTGGACTTTCGTTATTTTCATAACTTTAGGGTCACGGAATAAGATGCATTTCAATCCTAAAATGCCCAAAAAGGATAAATTCATCGTCCCCGACTTTTCACTCGTCCCAAACCAAGCTTAAAAATGAAATCACCGTTAAATATAAGCTAAGATGCTAACACTACTCATACTTGTACCTTATAAACTTTTCACTCCCGACATTATGTTAGTGTGCTTATTTTGAATTTCAACCATTGATCAACTTTTTTAAGAAAATTGCAATATTTCTATTGCTTTACGTTCCACCCAAGAATTATGATTATGAAGGCGAGATCATTCCATGTAGCGAATTTCTTCTGGCACATCCCAGTCGAGACTGGCTTAGGTGACCAGGATTTTGACACCCCACAGAGAATAGTATCGGAACTCACGGACCTTCGGTTTCAAAAATTCTCAGGCTTCCCGTTAATAAAACAATTTATTTAGAAAAACCACAATCTTAAAACGAATTAGTCTTAGTTCAAAAGCATATTTAAATTTAAGAAAAATAGATTTTCCCTTATTTATTAAATCACATATATCACACCTATCATAATTATACTTTTAACAAAGGAAATCCTCAACCTTTTAGAAGGCTGCAACATCGGTCGTGAGCCGGCAAGATGCAGCAAACTTTTATCAGCCTCAGATTATTATTCTCACTATGGGCTTTCTTTAGAAGGCTGCAACATTGGTTGTGAACCGGCAAGATGCATCAAACTTTTATCAGCCCATAGTTTATAATTATTACTCATCATTTTTTTTATATTACCACGATATATAGAGAAAACTTCTTTTTAGAAAATTTAAGTATAAATTTGAGCTAAGCCTAAATAAATTAATGATGTCAACTACATTAATAAAGCTCCAATATCAAAAATTGTTGATTTAAGTTTAATTTTTGAAAATAGCACGTATTATTAATCCGGTTAGGAGCTTATGGGAGAAAAAGCCACAAACTACACTTATGAGCTCTTAAGATTTCCAACTAATCCTTGTTTAGCATCTAACTCATATTAACTCTATCATTTTTTGTTCTTCGCAAATTTAAAATCTTTAATAAAAAGATCCGCGAAAGCTTAGTCTAAAAGTTAAGGGGCAAGCTAGAGCGCAACATGCTCGATCGAGTCAAAATTTATTCTTATTCTACCCAGCAGGAAAGTCAAAATTATGACAAAACACTTATTTTATTTTTGGAATTTTTTAATTTTTGCACAAAATCACAATATTTTTTTAAAATTTTGGTGGTAAAAATGGGATTACGTGAAAACAACGGCTGCAGGCACAATCAAATCGATAGACCCCCATACTATAATTGAACATTGTCCTCAATGTTTTAAGAAGGGTCTCTACGTAAATCTAAAGCCGTTTATTAAGTATGCTCAAAGATAAACGTTAGTCAATAAGATTTAGGATATTGGATTCCCATAATGAAGCTGAGGATTTAAAGCTCGAGTGAACGAAGGACAAAACCATGAGCACGAGAGGCTTCAAAATCCGGGCAATCCTGGACATACAACAAAACACAAAGCACGAGAAATGAAAGAGGCGAGCCTCCTCACAACACACTTATTCATTACTACTATATAAATATATTAGGATAAGAATGGGTTACCACCCACGAAGCGCCTTTGTTTTTGTTAACCGAGTCACAAGCTCGACTCGACCCCGAATTCATTGGTCCATGGGGAAAGTTTGGAGATCTGGGACATCCATCGGTAGTATATCCCCTCCAAAGTAGTGTTTAAGTCGATGACCATTCACCTTGAAGTTTGGCCCGTCGATTTGAGATAACTCGATGGTACCATATGGAAATACTTGGGTAACGGTGAATGGTCCAGTCCAGCGGGTCTTAAGCTTACCCGAAAAAATCTTTAATCTAGAATTAAAGAGGAGGACTCGATCACCAACGTTGAAAACGCAGTTCTTGATCTTGGAGTCATGGATCCTCTTTGTCTTCTCTTTGTAGATCAAAGAGTTCTCATAGGCTTGATCACGAAGTTCATTTAATTCATTCATTTGAACTTTTTGGTGATCACCTGCTTTTACAAGGTCATAATTGCAATGTTTTAAGGCCTAGTTGGCCTTGTGCTCAAGCTCGATAGGTAGATGACAAGCCTTTCTGTACACCAACTTGTAAGGGGTGCACCCGATGGGTGTCTTGAATGCGGTACGGAAGGCCCATAATGCCTCATCCAACTTATCAGACCACGAAGCACGATTTTCACCTACGGTCCTCTCAAGAATGCATTTCAAACCACGATTTGAAACCTCAATTTTTCCACTTGTTTGTGGGTGATACACAATGGAGAGACGGTGAGTAACTCCATATTTAAGCATGACCTTTGCAAATTGGTCATTGAAAAAATAGGTACCGCGATCACTAATGATAGCTCGAGGGGTCCCAAATTAGGCGAAGAGAGATTTTAAGAATTTGCAAACAACTCGGGCATCATTAGTGGGGAGCGTTTTTGCTTCAACCCATTTTGACAAATAATCGACGGCCACGAGTATATACTTGTTCCCTCGTGAAGACGGGAACGGGCCCATGAAGTTGATGCCCCACACATCAAAGATCTCACAAACTTGGATTGCATTTTGTGGCATTTCATCGCTTTGTGAGATTTTTCCTTGACGTTGACAAGCGTCACATCGGGTGACCAAGTCATGGGCATCTCGGTAAATAGTCGGCCAATAAAATCCTAAATCAAAGACTTTTTTTGCGGTGTAGTTGGCACCGTGATGTCCACCGGTAGGACCATTATGGCAAGCCATAAGGATATCATAGGCTTCTTGGCCAAAAACACACCTCCGAATCACTTGATCTACACACACTTTAAACAAGTAGGGGTCGTCCCAAAAATAATACTTAACGTCTTTGAAAAAATTCTTCTTTTGTTGGGACGACATCCCTTTCACAACAAAATTCCCCGCATGGTAATTTGGAAAGTCGGAAAACCATGGGGTACTAGCATCACCACAAAAATGACCATACCAAGCGTCTCGAGATGAAATGTTTTTGTAATTTCCTTGTCTCGAGAACATCTTGGTGGGGATTTTCAAGTCTAGACAAGTGGTCGGCCGCTAGATTCTTCGCTCCTTTTTTATCACGGATAATGACATCAAATTCTTAGAGTAGGAGAATCCAACGAAGCAATCTTGGTTTAGCATCTTGTTTAGCGAGAAGATACTTAAGAGCCGTGTGGTTTGTATACACTATTTTTTTCGACAAGACAAGATATGGTAGGAATTTCTCGAAAGCATACACTACGGCTAAAAGCTCTTTTTTCGTAGTAGTATAATGAGCTTGAGCGTCGGTCATAGTCTTGCTTGCATAGTGTATCGGTTGAAAATGTTTGGTCTTACGTTGCCCCAAGACCGCACCTACCGTAAAGTCAATAGCATCACACATAATCTCAAACAGTAGGTCCCAATCGGGGGCAACTAAAATCGGTGCTTCGGTCAATTTCTTCTTAAGGGCGTTAAATGCCTCTACACATTCCTTGGAAAAGACAAATGGGGTTTCTTTCTCTAGAAGGTGGGTCATTGGTCGAGAGATTTTTAAGAAGTCTTGAATAAACCTAAGGTAAAATTCGGCATGTCCTAAAAAACTTTTAACTCCTTTGACAGTTGTGGGATGAGGTAATTTTGCTATTACATCAACTTTAGCTCTATCGACCTCAATCCCGGACTTAGAAATTTTACGGCCGAGGACGATGCCCTCTTTGACCATAAAATGGCACTTCTCCCAATTTAGAACAAGATTGGTGTCTTCGCACCTTTTGAGCATTTTGTCTAAATGGGAGAGGCATGAAGAGAAAGAATCCCTGAAGACCGATAAATCATCCATGAAGACCTCCATTTTTTCCTCGATCATGTCGTGGAAAATGGCCATCATGCACCTTTAGAACGTGCCCGGAGCATTACATAAGCCAAAAGGCATGCGTCGGTAGGCAAAAGTTCCGTATGTGAAAGTGAAGGTGGTCTTCTCTTGGTCCTTCGGGTCAATTGGTATTTGAAAGTAACCCGAGAAACCATCTAGAAAACAATAGTATTCGTTTCCCACGAGTCTCTTAAGCATTTGGTCCATAAACGGTAATAGGAAATGATCTTTAAAGGATTCATATGACATTTGATCCGCGTCTATTTACATCTGTGAAATCCCTTATATGATTTATAGACGTCGATTAGATATTCAATTGCTACCCTATTCGATAACTCGTAACCCTTTGAATTCGTTTGATATATGTTTTATTCGACCAATCCACTTTCGGTGGGGAGCGCTTATGTTGTTCGTTAAGAAGAAGGACGGTTCATTTCGAATGTGTATAGACTACTAAGAGTTGTTTGATCAATTGTAAGGCTCGCGTTACTTCTTTAAGTTAGATCTTCAATCTGGTTATTGTCATACCCCGCCAAGGCAGAAACGCGAGGCGCGACGAGAAAGGGAATCATCACAACACTTTAGCGTCTATAAGAGAAACTAAAACATGCATAAAATACAAGGTATAGACACGCAGTGTCATGAAAATACCCAAACACATCAACAAAATCCAATAGGCGTCTGACATTGAAATGAAGGCAGTTCATGCCAACGTCATGACATGTAAACATTCATACATTCTAACAAAGCGAAACAATTAACATTCAACATCCAAAACAAATAACGAAATCTAGATAACTAAACTTCGCCAGTTCCCTACGGTCCATCTAGCCACTTTTCCTAACTTTAGTCTCATCCTCCTGAATACCTGAAATGATGCTTATACGTCAACACAATGGTTGGTAAGAATCATAGGTTTTTAGACACACATATTAATCCCTTTCCAAAATCATTAACCGAATTACTGTGATTATAAAACAATACCTTTGCATGACAATTATGCTAACTAACATACAAGCTAACATGCAATTCAATCCAATCAACCACACAAACACAAAGCAGACGACCTCAATCGCTCTTGGATCATAGCAAATCCTTTTCCCTCTAGCTCAGGCCATGGATACCCGCAAGTAACCCTCCTGACTAGGCAACAATACATCAATAACATATCACATAACATGTAGCACATAACGCATATCAGTCACATAATAGTCCATGCATTTACACTAACACATAATCACAGCAATTAAAAACATAATTCAACACTTGCATCATTTCCATCCCAAGTTTAAAAACAATGTAAAAAGTGGGACTATGTAACTCACCTGAATGCTCAAAACGCAGCTTCCAATTCCTATCACGCAACTATACAAATAAATAAACACGGTTACACGCGACCAAGCTAAAAGCTCTAGTCCATGTAACACACATATGATGGATGTCTAAGGGTTTGATTAACCATCATGGGTCACCCCGACACCATGCCCAACCTTAACCACCTCATTAACACATTACACTAGTTAACTACAATTTATTCAAAAATGCAGAATTTTAGTGTATCTTTACTAACTCAAAACCCTTACTTGCTGACCTTCATAAATTATACCAAAAATCACCTAAGTTCATTTATGAGTTTACTAACTACCTTGTGATTCCCAACTACTCATTACATTTGCAACTATCCCAAATAAAATCAAACTTCAAAACTGTCCCAATTCGAATCTGATTGCACACTAAAATGTATGGCCCTAACTACCATACTTAGACACAAAATCAGAAGCTATCCTTCTAGGGTTTCTTTATATACATATTGAACTTAACCACTGTAGATTGGCTAACCTTAATTCCACTTTTAAGTTAGGGTTTTACCCTCCTAAACATGACCTAATTCTGACCCGTATTTACTGTTTTGACAACTTTTCTTGTAACCAATATTTAACCAACTTCCAGAACTCCAAATCATTCGAGGCCAGACTTTTTGAAAAATAGACTCTTTGAACTACAATTTAGGCTTTTGAATCATATCAAAACACGTTTCTATCATCAAGATATCATCAGTTGAACACAACCCTAAATTCTGCTCAACTCTAAATCATAAATTAACGCGATCTAACCCTAACCATTTACACCAATATGATCCTAATTAAACCCTAAACACTCTAGCATGATTAATACATCCTTAATTACAGAAGTTTTTAAAACCCTAATGATCCACCATATTAATTGTTACATGATTTAAAGAAAACTAAACAAAAGCTTAATTGAAACATACCTAAACCTTGATTCTTGAACACTAAATCACCAACTTGTTCTTGATTAAAAAAAAAAAAAATTTCTTTTGCTTGAGGGTTTCAGCCGATCACAAGGGGAGAGAGAGAAAAGTGATTTAGGGTTTTATTGGTTTTGTATTTATACTAATAGAATCCTAATTATAGTTAAACTTTTTTTCTTTTTTTTTTCTTTAAAACCGGTCGAACACCCCTTTATATATATATATATTAATTATTAATTTACTAATTATCTTCATTATCTTAAGTTTTCATAAAACGCAACTTATTAATTTGCTAATTTGGGTAAACCTTTTTACATAAACGCAACTTACTAACCTTCTAAAAATAACTTTTCATTTCACACTTCACTTTCTATATTTAGAAAGTTTGCTACAAACTTCCATATTTCACTCACTTAACTTATTTCCATCATAATATATTTCCCATAAATGCTTAACACAAAATCCTCCAACTATTGACGTAGCAATGCATGCTATACGTCATTACTTTTCCATTATCACTATTCGTGAACAAATGGAATTCTCATCACCAAACACAAACGCACTTAAAATGAGATGATCATTCACCTCAACATGATATCATACACCTATTTAAACCACTTAGCACACATATATAACACATAGCACACAAGAATCACACAAAATGAAAACTTAGCCACCTCTAAAGGTATCACTAACCTGATTAAATCACGGATGTTACAGTATCCCCTCCTTAAAGAAATCTCATCCTGAGATTTAACTAGCAGGCTCAACAACTCGGTCCATGAACGATTGTGGATATTTAATCCTCGTCTAATCTTCGTGTTCCCAAGTAAACTCAGGACCACGTTTTGAATTCCATCTAACTTTCACAAGCACTATATTCCAACGTTTTAACTTCTTAATTTCTCAATCCATAATCTCTACAGGTTCCTCGACAAAACGCAGTGTCTTGTCGACCTTGATCTCATTCAATGGCACATACAAATTAGCATCCGCCAGTCACTTTTTCCGATTTGACACATGAAAAGTGTCATGCACGCTACTCAACTCCTCAAGTAACCTCAACCTATAAGCTACAAGACCAATCCTTTCAAGGATCTCAAACGGTCCTACATATCTTGGTGCTAACTTACCCATCTTTCTAAAACGCACTACGCCCTTCCATGGCGACACCTTTAATAACACCTGATTACCCACCTCAAACTCTAACGGTTTACGTCTCTTATCCGCATAGCTCTTTTGACGATCCCTCGCCGCTTTGAGCTTTTCCTTTATCAATACTACCTTATCTGTCGTCTCTAGTACTAACATAGGCGACCTACACTTCCTACCATACAAGGCCTCAAACGGAGCACACCGAATGCTCGAATAATAACTGTTGTCGTATGAAAACTCGGCTAATGGTAGGTCAACATCCCAACTACCACAAAAATCTATAACGCACGCCCTTAACATGTCCTCCAAAGTCTGAATTGTACGCTCACTTTGTCCATCCGTCTGAGGATGATAAGTAGTACTCAATTCTAATCTTGTCCCTATTGCTTTATGTACCGTTTGCCAGAAGTATGAAGTAAATGGCCCATCTTGATCCAAAATAATCGACACGGGCACTCCATGTCGTGCCACGATTACATCAATATATAATCTCGCTAACTTCTTCGTATTAAAATCCTCACGAATTGCTAAAAAATGAGCAGATTTGGTAAGTCTATCGACTATTACCCATATCGCGTCATGCCCACTTCTAGACCTAGGTAACTTGGTAATAAGATCCATAGTGATCTTATCCCACTTCTATTCCGGTATCTCAAGTTGTTGCAATAAACCCGAAGGTCTTTGATGCTCAGCCTTCACCTTTGCACAAGTCAAACACTTACTAACGTAGATAGCAATGTCTCTCTTCATTCCTGGCCACCAATACATATTACGAAGGTCATGGTACATCTTATCCGCTCCTAGATGCACAGAGTACCTAGACTTATGAGCTTCGTTCAAAATTACCATTCTCACATCACCTACTAAAGGAACCCATATCCTATCCATAAAATACAAACTCCCATCTTCCTTCTTCTCCATCTGTTGATCTAAACCATGTAGCCTTTCTGCAAGAACGTTCTCCTGTTTGAACGCCTCACTTTGGGCTGCCAATATCATCTCTTTCACTCCAGACTGAATGGTCATAGCCATTGCTCGAACACGTCTAGGTTTCACCCGTTCCTTCCTACTTAACGCATCAGCCACCACATTCGCCTTACCAGGATGGTAGCGAATCTCACACTCATAATCACTAAACAGCTCGATCCACCTCCTTTGGCGCATATTTAACTCCTTTTGGTCGAAAATATGCTGAAGGCTCTTGTGATCCACCGGGGTCGTTTTAGTAAACCCAAGAATTGTGAAATTGAAGACCTCGCTTTATTTGGACGAATGAGAGAATTGGTTTCACAACTTTTTGTATTAATTTTCCATAATCTACAATTAAAAACAATGAAAGCAAGCAGGTAAAATTAACGACTAAGCAATTAAAGGAAAAACGAATAACGGTGATTACACAAACGTGACAATTAGCAAGAATTAATCCTAAAGTAATTTTTAAAACATTTTCCTCAATCCTAATATAAAAAAAACTGAGGGAATCCTAAACCGAAAGTGATAAAAGCTAAAAACGAAGAAAACGAGAACGAGAACGAAATCTCGTTCTTTAAAAAGTGAAATTACAAAATATTAACCCTACGAAAGTAAATTTCAAACCTAAGCCTAAAATATGATAAAAGAAAATTTTATAAAAAAGAATTTTATGTTTTTGATTATTTTTCTATTTTTATGATTTTTTAAAGTTTTTAATGAAAATAAATGATTAAAATACTAAACGTTGAGTTAAAAATCTAAGAAAATTTCTAAAAGTAGCTTATGATAAGTAGAATGCAGGAAAAATATAAAACGCTAAAGTGCTAAAATAAATAAGCCGGGAAAAAGCAAACTAGCACTCGAAGTGCTTTTTTATAACGAAGTTCAAAAAGGTGATAAAAGAATTGAAAATGCACCTTAGGACGTAAAAGTCCCAAGGGCGCAGTGGTGAGTGTGTTGTATGTTGTGTGTTATAAAAGTTGTAAAAACTTATGAAAACTAACAACTTTAGTGAAAACAATTTTTTTAAAAATCAAAATTACGCAGAAAACAACTTATTAAACAGATAGAATGTACTTAACTAATATTTCAACAAAACTTTATAAGCTAAAAACGGAAATAAGCTAAAGCTAGAACTAGATAAGCTATCACTATCCTAAAACTAACCTAATAAGCTAAACTGAACTTGAAATTCACTTATACTAAAACTGCATACCAAACAGCCTAAATGCTAACTTTGAGCTTAATTTTAAGCACACAAACGGATCCTTATGGAAATAAGCTCTATACCTACTTAAAGCTTGGCTAAAACACTACTTATAACAGCAATTAAAAACTATTTTGAAAATCAAATAAGCAAAGAAAAAGCTGAATGAAAAAGCTACTTTTAACTTTTAACTATGTTTTTGGATTTTTAAGAAAAGACAAAATAAGCTAAAAACTAACCTTAATAAGCTATGCACTACTAAAAATTAATCCTAATAAGCTAGTTTGAAAAGAAATTAAACAAAAATTAAGGGCTTATAAGCTAAAAATCTCAAATAAGCAGTTTGGTGAAAAACTGTTAACCCAAACAGTCCCTTAAAGCAACTTTGAGCTTATTTTTCAATAAGCTAAAGGATCTTATGGACTTTTGGCTTATACCAGCTTAAACCTTGACCTATAATATAATTGAAACAACTTTTACTGGTGAAGACTAAAGAAAATATTCTAAGTAGTTAGTACCGCTAGCACAAAAGTTACTACTGCTAGTGTTAGTTACTACTGTTAGATTAATATTGATGCTGCTCAGCTAAAGTTAATGCTGCTAGTGAATATTGTTAATGTTGATTGAAGAGATTATATGCTGATTAGAAGATTTCAACTGAAGTTAATGATGATTGAAGAGATTAATGTTGATTGAGAAGTTACAACTGTTTATGAGAAAGTATTTAATACATTTGACTAAATACTTTGGAAAGTATTAAATACTTAGTCATTGTATTTAATACATTTGACTAAATACTTAGGAAAGTATTGTAAGCCCGTTAGGACTCCTTAGTGTATAAAAGGAGATCCTAGGGTATCTAGTTTATCATCGCATTTGTCTTATCATCATTTCATATATCTCTTAGACGTGAAACACACAATTGTAATAGCTTCAAGGTTGTAAACCCTTGTACTACACAGAGTACTCGTATTATTAATCTTGATAATATTGGAGCTTTTTGGTTATATCATTGTTCATATATAATCATTGTTACATTAGTTTTCTTCAGAGTATTAAAGAGTAGATTCCGCATACTCTTTAGTATACACACAAAGTTTCTACCATTGTTATTTTGGATTTATCAAAGGTAACATACACTTTACAAGCTAAAGAATCGATCAAGATTTGGGATCAACAAAAATTAAACAAAAACTAAGGGCTTATAAGCTAAAAATCTCAAATTAGCAGTTTGGTGAAAAAACTGTTAACCCAAACAGTCCCTAAAGGCATCTTTGAGCTTATTTTTAAGCAAATAAATGGAACATTATGGACTAGAGGCTTATATCATTAGAAAGACCTTCCTACAAACTTCTTTAAACTGTTTTTGAAAAGTAATTTGAAATCTAAATAAGCTATGAAAAGGCTATTTAAAAATGGTATTGCAGACAGAATACTATGTTTTTAGTTTTTTAAACTTTTTATGAAATGACAAATAATAAACTTGCAAACTAAAAACAGATGTTCTAAAAAGCTTTTTACGCTAAAATAAGTCATAATCTATCTAAAATGGCCTAAAATCTATTTGTGCTCCAAATTTGAAAAGCTAAAAACTATTTTTACTTGCTGAAATTTGAGATTGAAAAAGACTGTTTTGCTATTTATAGCTGCTGATGCATTTAACACCAAAGTGACCAAAACTTTAACTTGAACAAATTCAGGCAAAAGGGGTTGATTTCTACACTTTTAAAACAACTATGCAAGACCTATTGAAACAACAAAAACAGCTAGGACTAATTTAATCTTAAAATTCCTAAAAACTTGATCTATTGATGACAGATTCCAACTTAGTAACCCATAAAACTAAGAGAACTTGATTAAACCTTATAAAACATTAAAATTTTAATCTTATAACACCAACTATGAAATTTTAAATGAGTAAAAGAACAAATGGACTCAAGCAGTACTAACTTAAGTTAGTACTGCTTGACCCAAACACTCCCTTAAATCCTTTAATTCCATATCAGCTTATAAAAAATGAAAGTTAATGCTTATAAGTCAAAGACCAGATATCAAATAGCTTATAGAAGACCTAATAGACAGATTAAAGCAGCTAAATAAGCAGAACTAATAAGCTGACAAGTTATGCTACTGTTTTTGGTTTTTTTTACTGGTTTATGAAAAATAAGTACAAACTAAGAATTAAAACTAATAATCAAACATCATAAGCACATAACAACTATAATAAGCACTATTAAGCAAAACTAAACAACAATAAGCAGTAAATAAGCAATATTAAACTAATTTGCAGTTTTAAAGCTAGAAAAGGAAAATGAAGACTGACAAAGGCCTTTGCACAAACAAGGCTTATCAAATGCTCTTATGAGCAAATTAACATGCTCTAGCTTATGATATATAAGCTAGCGAGGTCCTGGAAACCCTTCCATTTCTGGTTTCCCTTCCAAATTTAATCTGAGGTAATTTTTGGAGTGAATTTGAATGTCAATAAGCTCATTTAAGCTTTAAGAGCTTAAATGAGAGTGTGTCTAGCTTATGAGTTAAAATGACAGCTTATTAAGAGCTTATTGAACAGTTAAGAGCTTATTTAAACCATTATGTATTAAAGTAAAAACAGGATTTAACAAGTGCACAATATGAAAACTAAACTTTTTATTAATATTAAAACTAATTACAAGCTTTGAAATGGAAAGTTACATTGATTAAAAAATGATAAGATAAAAATTACATTTATAAAAGTTACACTAAAAACTATATTAAAGCTACACTAAAGCTGAAAAGAACTAGATGTTGATGTGAATGAAGGTGAGCTCTTATTTATAGGCTTAGAGAGAAGATTCTAGGCTCTCTTACACGCTCCTCTTAGTCTTGATCTTGTATGTTGATTCCTTCTAATCATTGGATCCCATATCTTGGCCGTTAGATGAGATTGAGGCACACGGATTGCCAAGCTGGCAATCCTACATCTTTGGAGGTGTGTGCTTCTTAACACTAATTTTAGTGTAAATTCTTTCCATATTTGTGTTTCTTTGATAGCCCGCGTGTCATTCCCTTGTCAAATCAACCAATCAGGACATTGGGGTGACGTTTATGTATGATGAGGTGTAGCTTGGTATTTAGAATCTTTTGGCCATGTTGGATTGAGGGGTAGAAGGGATTTACCCCTTTGATTTTGGCTGGGTAAAGTTGGGACAAAGGGTGAATAGTAACTTCACCCCTTCGCGCCCTTTTTTCTTTTATAAAGTTTTTGTTTGACTCTGGAAAAACGGAGTTGACTTGGGCCAATTTAAAGGTTTTGGGCCGGTGTTAAAAGGGTTTATATAGATTTAGGAGATAACGACCGTTAGTTATTAGGCTTAAAGGACTAACGGTGTTATGAGTTAAGGGACTTATGGTGAAATTAATTTAACAATAAGGCTCATTTGGGTATTTTTAAAGTTTTGTCTTTTTGTGGTTGACCAAAGGTTGACCATTGTTGACTTTTTGTTGATCTTTGCTAGAAACTTCCAGCTCTTGAGCACTCTATCCATCTCGTGTTCGTTTTTGCCCGGTTTTGACCGTTTTCTTGTAATTTTTGCAATATCCGTACCTACACATTCACAAACAACAAAATACACAAATACAAGCATAATTTGCATTATTTGATCATTTAAGGACCATTTTTGGTATAAAAAGGATATGTGATTTCTCACATATCAGTGACTATAATCAATTCAAGGGACTTTAACCCACGTGAGCTAATTAACAAAAGATAAAAGAGCGATCGAGCTAAATATAAGAAAACTGTATTAACCATTATTAATCCGATTAGAAAGTTGGTTTGTTTATTAAGTGTAATGAATTCTTCTCTCGAGGTGGCATATTATTCTTAAGACTTAGGCGTTACATCATCCTAATACCTAGACACATTAATTCTGTCACAATTAAAGCATCCGCATAAAGCATCCTTATTCGATGATTATAATCTATCTTAGGGATTAAAGAAATGGTGATCTTGTTAAACCCTAGCTCATATAGACTTTACCACTTACTACTTAATGGTAATTTATACACTAGTAGTCCACTTGTCCAACTATCTAATGGAATCAAAATGTTATTTGTTGAATTATCTAGGTTTACCTGCTAGTCAACAAGATCAATAAACCATTGGCAATATCCAATTAACTAGTTAAGCCTAAAGCGTATCCTAGACAAAGACTTAGAAGGACAATATTTGTGATCCTATGATTCTAGATGTATAAATCACTATATGGAGAGCTATCCTAGACTCTAGATTTACTTGGTCCATATCTCTAGATCCAGTTGAATGATAGGTCACATACAAAAGCGCGTAATCAAGTATAAATTAATAAACATAAACAAGCATTCAACAATAAATCAAGAAATCAAGATAAACAAATACCAAACATTTAGATCTTCATAATAATGGCTAATACCCGAAGGTATTAGCCTTCAAACGTCATAATAAATACAAGAGCAATTATTTAGCCAAGGTAAACTAACCGAGTTAACGAATGATACCAAAAACTGAACGATTACTAAAGTATATGAAATTACACGTTGTCTTCTATGGAATTGATAACGTTGCTCAACCTCTTCTGCTCTTTTTCTCCTCTGAAAATTGACTTTTATGGTTTAGGTATCGAGAATATGATTTAGCACACTTAAAACTCGTTTTTGAGTTTTCTATTTATAAGGTCTGGAAGTCGGTTCAATACGGCGTATCCAAGTATTGGATATGGCGTATTGAGGATTTCTTGGAGTAGGGACCACGCTTGATATCTTCCAGAATATTTACATACTATTTCTTGAATATGGCATATTGAGTCTCTGGATACGGCGTATTGAGCATTAATCCTCTGTGGTCTTTGGTGAGTGCAGGCACGGATACGCCGTATCTTCCTTGATGGATACAACGTATTGGTCTTCAGAATAGTAATCTTCAAAATATCTTCATTTAAGCTCCAGAATGCGCGCATTTTGCTAACTTTCACCAATTACTCTATAATTACTGCAATTCTCAAATATAAACGATTAAGTAACAATTCTTTGCAATAACTATACAAAATGGGTAAATAACATGGGATAAATGATGCTATAAAATAGATGTTATTTGATGTCATCACCAACGTTTCTAAGAATTGGCATTGATGTGCTTAAGAATGTTTCTCGAAGAATATTATGAGGTCGAGAAGTATGTCGGTAGACTTCCCGACATGATCCAAGGCAGTGTAATGGCATCTAAGCCAAAGATAATGCAGGATGCAATTGAGTTTGAAACTGAACTGATGGATCAAAAGATCCATACTTTTACTGATCGTCAAGCTAAAAAAAAGGAAGCTTGATGACAACTCAAGAAACAACCAGAATCAACAACAACCTTTCAAAAGGTAAAATGTGGCAAGGGCCTACACTGTTGGGCCTGGGGAGAAGAAAGTATATGGAGGATTTAAACCCATGTGCCCCAAATGCAACTACCATCACGATGGGCAGTGTGCTCCCAAGTGCAACAACTGCAAGAAGGCTGGCCATCTGGCCCGTGACTGCGAAGGTCTAGCTATTAATGCTAATGCTAACAACCAAAGAAACTTCGAGGCGATTCAGAGGGTTGTCACTTGTTTTGAGTTAGAGTTCTAGGGCATTACAAGAAAGATTGCCCTAAGATGAAAAATAACAATTGTGGTAATCCGGCTGGGAACAGTGGAGCAACAATAAGGGCTTATACAGTAGGAATTGCCAAGAAAAGCCCGGACTCCAATGTCGTTACGGGTACGTTCCTCCTAAATAACTGATATGCTTCTATCTTATTTGATACATGTGCCGATAGGAGTTTTGTGTATTCTGCATTTAGTTCCCTGATTAATATCATCCCAACTACACTAGACCATGATTATGATGTCGAACTAGCCGACAAAAAAAATTATTAGAGTTAATACTATCATACGAGTTGCACTTTAAACTTCTTAAATCATCCATTCAACATCGACTTAATGCCCGTAGAAATTGGTAGTTTTAACGTCATTATTAGTATGGATTGGTTATCAATGTATCATGTCGTAATTGTCTGTGATGAGAAGATCATCCGTATCCCCTTTGCGAATGAAATCTTAATTGTTTGTGGTGACGGAAGCAATAACAGACACGAGTCTCAATTAAAGATCATCTCATGCACCAAGACTCAAAAGTACTTGCTGAAAGCATACGATATCTTTTTGGTACATGTTACCACAAAGAAGGCTGAAGACAAGTCGAAGAAGAAGCACTTAAAGACGTACTAATTTTTCGAGACTTTCCTGAAGTATTTCCCAAAGACTTACCGGGTATTCCACCAACTCGACAAGTGCAATTTCAAATCGATTTGATACCTGGCGTTGCACCTGTAGCACGGGCGCCTTATCTATTAGCCCCTTTCTGAGATGAAAGAATTGTCAGATCAAC
Source organism: Tanacetum coccineum (assembly GCA_026074375.1). NCBI lineage: Eukaryota > Viridiplantae > Streptophyta > Magnoliopsida > Asterales > Asteraceae > Tanacetum > Tanacetum coccineum. Next base: position 2,094 of record BQNB010045910.1, on the reverse strand, counting down.
TGCATGAACTTTCCAACAAAGGCTTTATAAGACCCAGTTCCTCTCCTTGGGGAGCTCCGGTCTTGTTTGTCAAGAATAAGGATGGATCATTCCGAATAAGCATCGATTACTAGGAATTGAATAAGCTAACGGTGAAGAACCGTTATCCGCTTGCAAGAATTGACAATCTATTCGATCAACTTCAAGGGTCGAGTGTCTACTCGAAGATCGACCTGAGGTCGGGTTATCATCAACTGAGAGTTCGTGAAGAAGACATCCCAAAGACCGCATTCAAAACTCGTTATGGCCATTATGAATTTCAAGTTATGCCATTTGGTTTGACGAATGCACCAGCTGTATTTGTGGATCTCATGAATCGGGTGTGTAAGCCATGTTTGGATAAATTTGTCATTGTCTTTATTGACGATATTCTGATCTACTCAAAGAGCAAGTAAGAACACAAAGATCCTCTTAAGATAATCTTAGAGTTGCTTAAGAAGGAGGAGTTGTATGCTAAATTTTATAAGTGTGAATTTTAGATTCCTAAAGTATAGTTCCTCGGCCACGTGATAGATAGTAAGGGCATTTACGTGGATCCCGCCAAGATCAAGTCTATTAAAGTTTGGGCATCTTCTAATGCAACGGAGATTAGTTAATTTTTAGGTCTTGTTGGTTATTATCGAAGATTCATTGAAGGATTTTCAAACATCGCCAAATCAATGACCAAGCTAACCAAGAAAAAGGTCAAGTTTGATTGGGGTGACAAACAAGAAGCCGATTTTCAGTGATTAAAGCAGAAACTGTGTAATGGACCTATCTTGGCTTCTCCTGAAGGAGCTGAGAACTTTATTGTTTATTGTGATGCTTCGCATAAAGGATTAGGTGTTGTGTTGATGTAGAACGAGAAGGTGATTGCTTATGCATCACTACAACTAAAAATTCATGAGAAGAATTATATAACTCATGACTAGGAGTTAGGAGTAGTAGTGTCCGCTCTAAAGATTTAAATGCACTATCTGTACGGAACAAAGTGTACCATGTTCACTAATCACAAAAGTTTACAACACATCCTTGATCAGAAGGAGTTGAACATGAGGCAACGTCATTGGTTGGAAATGCTAATTGATTATGATTGTGAAATTTGTTATCACCCAGGGAAAGCTAATGTAGTGGCCGACGCTTTAAGCAGGAAAGAATGAATTAAGCCATAACGAATTCGAGCCATAGTTATGACTATTGGTTTGGATCTTCCCTAGCAAATTTTGGAAGCTCATATTGAGGCAATAAAACCCAAAAACCTCGAGGCTGAGATGTGGGAGGTATGCTGGTTGAGACTTCAAGGGAATCAAAAAACCTTAGAAAAGAAAAGCTGGAAATCAGCGTGCTACGAACACTGATTTGAATAACAAAGTTGGTGCCATGTATGGTAAATCTAAGCTTTTGTTAGAAACAAAGAAGTCGCGTTTACTAGTAGTTATTAGCATTTACTACTCATTAATTAATGTAATCGGGCCGACAAAGAAAAAGCCCGAAAAGCCCATCCAAAGGCCCATATGGCCGGCCCCTTTGAGGGTTATATATACCCCTTCACTTGTCTAGGTTTAGAGCATGTGATGATCTCTATAAACACAAAACTCATACCTCTTGTAAGTTTAATCATCCTTCATTATTTATTTTCTTTCCACTTTTTCTCTTGATCTTTAAACCTCAATCTTTCTTGTGAGATGAATAATTATTGGAACCATCAATTGGTATCAAGAGCCTAAGTGGTAGGTGTTTTGATCTTGTGTGTTTTAAAAAAAAATTACTGTTCACGGGTACTATTTCACGGTACTATTCATCGGGTACTATTCATCGCAAAAAAAAATTGGCTTATTTTTTTCAAACTTTCGGCTGGTTTTTTTTTTAAATTTCGGTTTATTTCTTTAAAAAAAAACTTTTGGTTGATTAAAAAAACAAGGGATTCGGCATATTTTTTTAATAAAGGAGGAGATCTATATTTTTGAGAAGTAAATACTTGTTTCCTAAAATCAAGGGATTTGATTTTATCCTAGTGGCGGTTAATTATGGGAAGTAAATATTTGGTTCCTAAATTTAAGAGATATAATCTTTTAT
>BQNB010045909.1:3384-44015 GCA_026074375.1 Tanacetum coccineum | reverse complement strand
TAATAAAATTGTCTAAATATCCTTTATCCAAATACTAAATAGATCAAATGCATGATAATTCTAGTTGACGAATCATGCCTCAAGATACGATGGTTGTACTTGCTGACAAGGCATAGATTTCATTAATTTTAACTAGCTTTGATCTTTAGGAATTTTGAGAATACTTATTTCAAGAATTCAATTAATGAAGTTCTTGAATATCTATGACGATTATTTGTTTATAAAAATATCTCAATATTAACACACTATATCTCGTAAGGTGTGTGACATCAACTATTAACAACAATCATCTTTCGCAACTTCCAAAAGTGTAAAGTATTCTTATTCTTTAATGTATAATGCAACTATGCTCTCAGTTGAGCACAACTAGTCCACATGGTCATCATTAAAAATGAAATCATACAATGACTAGTATTGAGTATCATCTCAATTCGATTTAGCATCCGTGTACATAAACAGCCCTATTCTATTAAATTCCGTAAACAATGAATATTCTCTTAATAATGTTTGGTACCTCTCGAACTCCAAGTTCATTGGTTTATTCTAATTGCACAACAAATTGTTGCAACATATATCCTGAAATTTTTCATTACTACGGACAAATCCATAATCTAAGAATGATTTCTCAAATCCAAACATATTCTATTAAAATATTTAATTCAATAATTATCTAATAACTTTCGATTAAATACCAATGTTGTCAAATCATCTTGCATTCATGCATGATACAACTATTTCTCTACAACACAAATGAGCACATAATGAATCCTTAAGTATAACTTAGAATTCATCAGTTTCCATCTATCAAAGAGAAATGTATCCATTGAGACTTTTTTAAATGGTATGTCAAATTATGTTAGATTTATATAACGCATTGTTCATAGCAATAAACAAAGATTTCAAGGTTTGTATGTTTTTATTCCTAAAGTCTTTTTAGGTGAAAGAAACCTGAACATATGTACTCCCACTCCTTTTAGAAATAACGCAGGAGTTATTTTATTTAACAATAAAACATAAATTATTCTCATGAACTTTTGCAATAAATCCATACTTGGATTCTTGCCGCTTGTACACTTCATAAAGATTAAATGAATTCATAAACTCCTTTGATTACTAACCGTCCTCGCAATAGCAATCATTCAAGGAAGAGTTTTAAATTCCATTGTCATATTTCATCAATATGAACACTAATATGACAATCAACCATCTTTATATAATTAATGCGCGTAGAAAGAATATTTAATCACAATAATTGTCTTGCGTAATGATAAAAATCTATCATAATGCATGCAGTCAAATTATGGTACAACATTGTTCCTTATTAGTTTAAAACCAAGAACCAAACCACTTGGGTTTTTTTTCTTTTTTTTCTTTGAAGAAACTCATTTTAACTTCACAGTCTAACCGTTTAGTTAAAGATCAACCAAGTTCCAAAATAGATTATTTTTGTGGACAGCATCTTAACATTCATAGTTTGAGTCATTTATCAAATTCAAAATTCAACAATGCATCTCAATGATTTTACCATGATACTAAATTCAAAATTCAATGTATTTTAGTGATTAACAGGTTCATCATGATCCTGTGACTCATATTCCTCAATATTGATATAACATTTATCAATCAAGTATTTTAGGTATCTTTGCGGATCTATGAACCGAAAATTATACATTATAAGGTTTAACATGTTAAAGCCTCGATGATATATTCACTAGTGTGTTTAGAAGGTATGTTCTTTTGTATATTATCTCTTTTAGACTAAAAATGCCTCCCACTTTGCTTTTGTCTAATTTAGACTCATCTAATACATTACATAGAATGTAAGGAACCATTACAAGATACATTGATAGTTCCTAAGTTTAGTTTGTTAATGTCATTCTTCATAAGGCTTTTAACAAATTCAGAACTTCAATTTCTTAAGACTTAATGTGAGTCATCACATTCCATAATCGTGATGGTGTCTTATTAACCTTTATAGGTTGCTGTTTTTTAATTATCATTATATACAAGACATACTCAATTTCAAACCTTGACAGATTTTGGAGGTAGAATATTTAAGTTATTAAAATCAAATAATTTGATTCAACACTCTAGACATACCATAATATGTGGTATTATATGAGTAGTTTAATTGTGAGACTTTATCACAGTCCTAAATAACTTAATACTCTTAGGTTAGATACTAATCAATTGTGTCCAACCAAATTGAATATATAGTATTTAAAACCTATTTGCATGCAATAATGTATACGGCTTTAACTAGTTCAAGAACTCTATCCATGTTAACTATACATTATTTTGCCTTTGAACAATTCAAGGACTTTTGTTCATGTCATAATCAGAAGACATAATTTACTTTATGTTATGAGTCATTCAACAATTAAAGGACTACATGTTTACTAATTTACATTAAACATAAACATATTTAACTAAAGTAATTCTGAACACAAACATTTGACTCAATAGGAATTCCAAGTTAAACAAGATTACTTCATATTAGACATTCCAAGAAGGGCACATAAACATTTTACTTGAAGTAGCCTTTAAATCGAGATTACTTCATTATTTTGGACATTCCAAAAACACATAAACATTTTACTTGAAGTAGTCTTTATTTCATATCTTGACATATATTCTGAATAGGGCAATAAGTCCTAGTAGAAAACTTTTAATCATATTGTTCTTGTTATGTGTTGTACCTTGCACACAATAAAAAAGTAAAAAATTGCTCCCACGTGTGGCATGGAACAACATCATACATGTAGGTTACACAATAACGACATTCGTTTGGTTTAAATAGACAATATGATAGTGCCCATAGATAATACGTTACAAGTAAATATAGATACACTATTATAATAAGAAATAGTGGCACGACTATCCTTAACCCATTAGTTGTATTAGTTGTGGAAAAACTATATATTAATCTTAAACAAGCGGAGAAAATAATCTTGGCTTACTACCAAAATAATAAACCTTGTCGCTCCCACTAAAAATTAGACAACATTACATTAATGTCTTATTCAGAAATAAATCACGATGCTCCTACTGGATTTGACAACATTGTAAGTGTTACATAACTAGTAAAAATAAATAGTGTTCTATTTATTTTTTAATTCTCTTTGAAATCTTAATTAGTAGTAATGTACTTGGATTTCAAAAGTTTATCTACTATGTAGATGAAACTAATCCATCAGGTGTGCTATTTATAACTTGAAAATTAGGCATGCAATTTACTCCTTAATTTTGATTATGGAAAAAACAAGATAAATAATGCTAGTTTTGCCTTTACCAATTTTATCGGTAATATTGGTATTTCCCTAATCAAAAACTCATAAAGCATCTATTTTAAGATGTTATCATTTGATAGCTTTAAGAACATATTCTCTAGTTATCCATATGTCTTATATGTTTCAAAGTATTCACCACCAAATAAAGGTGATGAAATCTTTATGACAATATAAGTCATGCAATTTACTTAACATTTAAGCTTGCTATGAGTTTGATTACATAGGATAATTCCTACGTTCCTATTATAACTTTTTGGAGCAAGAAATATGATAGGAATGAGTCTCCCTATTCCTTACAAGGAAAAGATTCTCAGTTTGACTTCTTCAAGAAAGAAACAAACCCCTGTTTACGGTTTATCGTTTCATTAATCCTATTAATAGAATCGTAAAATTCAATTTTATTTAAGTAATTTTCAATAATAATCCTTAGCGAAAATTAACTATCCGTGTTTTAAAACTTTTAAACAATTATTTCTCTAAAGGGCTAGGATCCAACTTGACATAGCCACCATCACATCATTGATCAGCTAGCCATGGTGTAGTCAAAAGGTAAAAAACGATCAATATTGACACCCGTGCAAAATCCTAGAACCTTATGGGACTTCCTCTATTAAATATATACTGAGTAAGCATTTATCATCCCATCTATGCCTCGGGTTTAAGGTCTCACCACTAAACCGATTAAGTCGTCCAATCAAAAACTGTGATTATGTAACACTAACGTCTCACGAAAAAGTGTATAATCACCTTGGGATTACGATCTACATACGTCTCATGCATAGTAAAAAGCATCTGCAAGTGTTCTTATAAATTGGATGGCAATAACTTATTTAAAGGGTATAATATTTGATGTGGCAAATATGTACGAAGAATCAGCGTACATTTCGTATCATAAATTTAATAAAAACTTACATCAATTAGTATTTTATTATGGTATCACTGAATTTTCTATTTAACATCTAATGTATAAATAGTGTTTACCTTAAAAAAATTGACGATTCAACGTTTTTTTAAAACTTAAATAATTTTATATTTTAATGCGGGAAAAAGATTAAAGAATAATAAAAACCATTCAAACCCTAGACCATTCGCGACTTCCTAAATAGTATGCAAGGTAAGGGAACTACAACGTAGTCATGTATTATAGGGTAATGATATCTACAAGACCGAAGTCTTGATGAGTCTACCCGAACCTTATCCTTGCAACTAAGTAGTACTTTTGAGCAAATTACGTCATTAATAAAAAAATAAAACTTTAATTTGAAAAACACATTATGAACTAATAAAATAGTCCAAATAAATCTGATTTCCATAACATTAGTCATTTTATATTATTTTTTGAAAAATCCTTTTATTTTCACACAAGTCCAAACTTAAAAATAAAACCCATATAAACACACACATAATTCACATAACACTTATTCAAAACAACACTTACAATTAATGTCCATGCAAATATCAATTATGATCTTTAATTATCTAATGAATTAAAACATTATAAATTCCTTAAGGTTTCCCTTCCTCCTAAAAACTCGTGTTCACAAATCCATCGATTTTAATCGATTACGTAAGCATATACAAATAGAATAAACACAAATAGCACCATAATATTTAAGCAACGTTAGGCCCATTAAGACATAGCTAAGGTCTTCCATAGCATTTAAAGTCGTAGATCTTACCAAATCAAATTTAATGTCTATGTTTTATTCTTGATCATCATATTTGCATAAATTTTTAACAATTAACAAGATTTATATCTCATATCCCTCAATGATAAATTGCATGTATTTATCATGGATGCCGAATTAACAATTAATTTAAAACATAAAACCGATCAATTAACAATTAAACACATCAAGTTTTAATCTTATAAAATTTCATACAACCTAGAATTCGTCTAATTATTTTTATAACCAATAAAGATTGAATCTTGATGCACAAAGATCGAATCTTTATGCATAAAACGCTCAAAGGGCTTAAAAAATTAATCAAGAACCCTAATTATTGTCAAATTTTATTGCTTGTGACTACAAATTCTACATGATGGCTCGTGATGCCACTGTTGGGTTTTTACAACTATTAACCATTAAAGATCACGAGTACGCAATGGAATAAATAAACACGTATAGAATAACATAGTTAACAAGGGTTCAAGAACGCGTACCTTTTAGCAATTAACGAAACACCGTCTTGAATATACGCGTGTGTATAATAAATAATACAACGCGAAAATCGCCCAAGTTACCAAAGTAGATAACCTCTATGGTATGCACACACTACACGTCATTGTGATACGTTAAGATGCTAGTCTTTGCTTCACGAATAAAACAACCGAACACGATGTTCTTATTTTGGTTCTATGTGTCACACGATCAAATCCCATAAGGGATAATAATAGTCAATCGTCACTATAGAATAAGATTTCGCACATGCATGGAAAGGGAAGAACAAATCTCTTATATATTTGTTTATATACGTGTATGTGTAACATGCATGTCAAGATTTATACGCATGCAGTTTGTTGGGATTTAACAATCAAGCTAACCAAGTAGCTACGAGTACGCAGCGGATGGATCTAGTAAAAGCATATGGTTAACACAAAATAAGAAGTAAATAGAAAGCGTACCTCTTAGCCAATTGATCAAGAAAACGAATAAAGCAACTAAAGTAAATCGCCTCTACGGTTGCTCACACAGTTACGTCAACCGAATATGTTAAGTTGTCTAGACTTAACTTCACGAATAAACAACACTTGTACCTTCTTGGATCAAAACCTTAATCAAACAAACCTTTGTGATCTTGAACCGAAACCAATTAACCGAATTAGGGTTTAAAACCCTAATTAAAGCGAAAACCACTTAGACCGAAATCAACAACCCGAAAACCCTTTTTAGGGTTTAATCTTCTAACCAAAACCACAAACACCTTGTGTTTAATTCTTGAACGTTGAGCTAGAAGGAATCAAGAAAGAACGATTAAAGCTTTGAGCTTTTAATCGAATTTGGTGATGAATGTATAAACCGAAAGATCCCCTTTAAAAAGGGTTTGTGAAATTCGGTAGGAAAAAATAAAGCAAAGAAAACCAATATGATTATTTTGAGGTTTTAGAATTTATGTGTGTCGTAGTGCGTAATAATGTTTGAGCAGCGTTATAGAATATAATCTCCATGGATTAACTTGTGTGCCCCCAATAGGCCCACAATTCGTAATGATATAAATGGTATATCCGACTACCATAATCTAAATAGCTCCACTTAGGAGTTGGGATTAGCACATAACACTTATAACCTAAAATGGGCAAAGTCCTAGCAACCCACATAATTATTTTTACATTAGGAATATTATAAGATAAGAGTTTCAAAATCATCTCAGCTATTTAAATGGTTATAAATTTCTTGCTTTAATAATCATGCCCTTTGTTCAAAAACCGTTAAACATGGATATGGATCCTGAGTCATGTCCATATATTTAACATTATGTTTTCTCGATATAAAATAATTTCAGATATATCAAATGTAATCAAGAATCATCTTGCATTACCCTTTGGGAACGGCCATTCATTTATCTGATTAATTATGGAGAGGGCCCAATGGTATCTTTTTGCACATATCAAGTGGAGAAACAAATCATTTGTTGACTACAAGTGTTGTGGATGCTGCTTCACATACACTCCGAAAAATAGCCTTTATGACTACCTTGTTTCAGGATAGCGTTGGACTATAATCACAGAGTGATATCCACACAATGAAAAACATACATATACATGTCTTTGTATCTCAAGTCTAAGGATATTTTTATAAACCATTTTTGACATCTTACTCATGACATGGATCCAAAAGTAAATGATCAAAAGTTAGGGTATCCAATATGCATCCCTTGTGAATACATATGAGTTTGGCGGGAACCATCCATATATTCAAGGAATATAACAAACACTCACATTTGAATCTTAACAGAACAATATTCCCATAATTGTTACCGACATTGACAATATTTAAATGATTAAATCATTCATGGATTAAACATGCAAATATAGAATAACAGTTAATATATGAATGATAACAAATCCCAAGTATCTTTATTCATCAGAAATTAAAACTGTCTTACAATTCTAAATTATCCAAATACTAATTAAATACAGATTTACATGAGACTACTAGCTGGTATCAATCCTATATTCTTAGTTAATTCAGAATGTTTAGGATATGCCAAGGCCTTCGTAAAAGGGTCAGCTAGGTTGTCTTCTGTATCAACGTTTTCAATCTTCACATCACCCATCTCTATGGTCTCACGAAGATAGTAAACTTTTGCGGGAAAATGTCTAGCACCTTTAGTAATTCCATGATCTTTCCCGATTGCTATGGCTCTAGTATTATCACAATACATACTTATGGGTTCTTCAATTGTGGGAACAATACTAAGCCCATAAATGAATTTCCAAAATCCATACAGCCTCCTTCGATGCATCAAAAGCAGTGATATATTCAGCATCTATAGATGAAGTAGCAAATATACTTTGCTTCATGCTTTTCCAGTCAACAGCACCTCTATTTAGAATGAAGACATATCCAGTTTGCGACCTTAAAGTGTCAGTCAGCCGTCATAACGCAGCATCAGCGTAAGCAAGAAACCCTGAGCTCTCGTTCCATATTTCCACCATAAACCAGAAACATATCCTTAGTATTCCGAAGATACTTAAGAATATTCTTAACAGTAGTCCAGTGAATTTCACCTGGGTTCTGTTGAAATCGGATTGTCATGTTCTGAGCGAACGCAACATCAGGATTAGTACATCTCACAGCATACATAATAGATCCAACAGCCGAAGCATAAGGAATCTTTTGCATGCGTTGTATCTCAGCAGGTGTCGACGCACCTTGTGACTTACTCAATTTAAGCTTCTCTTGCATTGGGATCGTTCCACGTTTAGAATTTTCCATTGAATATCTTTTCAATATTTTCTCAATGTAAGCGCTTTGACATAAACCAATTAACCGCTTTGATCTATCTCAGTAGATCTTGATTCCAAGAATATATGCAGCATCCACCTAAATCGTTCATAGTAAAACATTTTCCAAGATAGGATTTTACATCTTTAACATGGAATGTTGTTTCCATGATAATATGTCATCGACATATAAGCATTAGGATTTAGCGATAAACTCCCATAGCTTTTAGTATAACACATGGCTCTACACCAATTTTGAAGTGAAACTAGATTTCCTTGATTCATACATCAAATCATTTATTCTCATTGACCTAGATGCTTTCTTAAGGTCCATAAATGGAATGCTTTGAGCTAGCATACATGGTTAGGATTTTATTTTAATCTACAAAACCTTTCCCAGGTTGCTCATATGGACTCTTTCATAAAATTTCCATTGAGGAAGGCGGTTTTGACATCCATTTGACATATCTCATAGTCGTAGTACGCGCTATAGCTATAGAATCCTTATAGCTCAAATGTCTGCAACAGGAGAGAATATTTCTTCATAACCAACCCGTTAGGTTTGAGTGAAGCTCTTTGCTACAAGACGAGCTTTAAAATGTACAGCTGCACTATCCATGTCAGTCCTTTTCTTAAAAAAAATCCCCTTCTTCCATTTCCTACCAACGGTATCACCACACAGCATTGGGAGGAAGCTCAAATAAGACCCATACATCATTGTCTTTCATGGATTGCATTTCCACATTCATTGCATCAAGCTATTTCTTGGATTCGGGATCCAGTAATGCAGCTCTATTGTTAGCGGGTTTACCGAGATCCCCTAACTCATGTTCCTCAGCATCGATGTATAAACACAATCGATCTGTGGGATGGCGTGTCCTTGTTGACCTTCGAATGGGATTGATATCACTTTGAGGTTTATCAATTTCTGGATCATCCTCTTCATGATTTAAGCTAGTGTCTACAGAAGGATTTGTATCTTTTTCCTGAATTATTTCAAGATCTTTTACACTCTCACTTGCTTTTAGATCTATGAGCTTAGACTCAAAGAACTCAGCATTCCGAGCAACAAATACTTTGTTCTCAGATGGGCTGTAGAAAGAATATCCCATTATTTCCTTTGGGTATCCTATGAAAATACACTTAAAAGATCTAGGATCAAGTTTGTTAGGTTTGGTAAGTGTATCTCGCTTAACAAATGCCTCACAACCCCAGAATTTTAAGTAAGACAGCTTAGGGGCTTGCCCATGCCATACTTCGTATGGTGTCTTATCAACCTTCTTAGTTGGAACCATGTTGAGTTGGCGTGCAGCAGTCTCAAGAGCATAATCCCAAAAGGACTTAGGCAGAGTAGTTTGACTCATCATAGATTGAACCATGTCTAGCAGTGTTCGATTTCTCCTCTCAAACACACCATTGTTTTGTGGCGTGTAAGGAGGAGTGCGATGGGCAATGATCCCATGCTTCTTTAGATGATCTAAAAACTCTTGACTCATATATTCACCTCCACGATCAGAAAAGTGACTTAATGGTCATTCCCGATTGATTAGTTCTACTTCCCGCCGTTTTGAAACACTTTGAAAGTTTTTCAAACCTTCATGTTTATGTTTTAGCAGGTAAACATAACCATACCGACTAAAATCATCAGTAAAAGTGACGAAGTAGCTAGCACCTTGCCTTGACACAATTTTAAATGGGCCACATACATCGTGTGTATAGTCCCAAGTTTTTTAAATCTTTAGCCCTTTCCACTTGATGTGAATAGGGTTTTCTTGCCATTTTCCAGGCATGCAAGAAACACATTTTCCTAGTGACTGTATGTCAGTAGAATTGAGAAGTCCTTCATGTTGCAACTTTTCAATGCGTTTCTTACTAATGTGTCCAAGACGACAGTGCCATAAGTAAGAAGAGACCAAATTAATTTTGGCTCTTTTATTGCTAACATTATACATAGAACTATCGTTTGTATTAGAACAAGACATATCAATTTCAAAAATGCCATCTCTTGGGAAAGCAACAAAATAAACTAGATTATTTTTAAAAACTGAAAGAACATTGTTTTCATCAAAGCGGTTAATAAAAGCGTCATCATACAAACGCGAAACTGAAATAACACCTCTAGTAATAGAGAGAGCATAATGACAATTGTTCAAGACAATAACTAATCTACTAAGGAGCTCTAAATGATATGATCCAATAGCTTCAACGGCTGCATGGTTTCCATTTCCCACGTACAGACTTAAAGCTCCTGGTTTTAGCTTCTTACTTCCCCGCAGACCCTGAGTAGTAATACAAATATAAATACCACATCCAGTGTCATAAATCCAAGATTTATTAGGGAAAGAATAAAGTTCTATGGTGAAAATACCTGAAGTGCTAGCTTCCTGAGATAGTTTCTTCTTTTTCATCAACTCGGTGAGATACACGGGATCGTTCTTCTCCGGTACCCAACTTCACCACATTGGTGGCAAATGACGTCCTTTGCAGGATTCTCCTTCTTAGGTGGTGGAGGAGTCTTAGGTTTAGGAGCAAATGGCACATTGTTTAGAGCATAGCCCATCTTGCCCTTTTTACCTTGACCCCCCTTTGCAGCTTTGTGCTATTTCTTATTCTTCTGGTTTTTCTGAACCCTTCCTGCTCGTATTGCATGAAGTGCAGGATTATCATCTTTCTTTGGCAGCGTCTCTTCATGCAGCTTAAGCATGGCATGTAGTTCATTAACGGTCTTCCCCATGCCGTGCATATTGTAATTATGCACGAAGCTGTCAAAATCCTTATTTAGAGAGACTAAAATAAGACTCACTACAAGGTTTTGACCAACTGGTTGATCCTAGTCGCATCCAATTTATCAATGTAGCCCTTCAACTTTAGAACAAGTGAGCTAACTCTTGCCCTTCCTCCTGCTTCAAGTGTTAAATTCTCTCAACATCAGCAGAAGTTCCTGTTCAGCTTGTTTGGAATCAAAGGCTTTTAGTTCCAGGAGCATGTCATAAGCACCAATATGATCTAGATTATTCGTGGATCTCTAGGTCCCATGGCAATAACATGAGCACAACAACTCCATTTGCTCCTTTATCCTATGCAACATGATTGCAAGATCTCAGATGAACTTGTTGTCTAGGGTAGTGCAACAGGTGCAGCAGGAATAGGATGCTCAAGGTAAATTCTCCTTGTCTCATTTGAAAGATACCAACGTAGTTTGTCTGTACCAATCAATGAAGTTGAGTCCAGTGAGTTTTTGTTTCTCAAAGAAACTCCTGAATACCGAATTGTTTTCGACTGTGGTAGTCATCTACAATAAAAAGTTCAAACAATTAGTAATTTGATAATCCACACCTTATAGAATAAACTACCCAATTAATTTACTAATTAAGAACTAATATCCTCATGCCAGTCCCACCTTTTATTACCCAAGTCTGACCAGGATGTAAACAAGGTGGGGCAAAGGATAAGCGTCGACGTAATTGCAATTTAATGCAACTCTTAGATTTATGATACTTGTCAAAACATTAGTCAGCTTGTAATAATGTTAAGAGCATGTTTAGTATCATCTTATGCCTCGGGTCCAGGGTCTGACCAAGAGACTCGAATTAAGTCGACCAAACGAGAACGTGTGAAAATCGTCAAAGGTCTGACCAGTAGACGAAATTCACCATGGGTTGGTATGGGTCCAGGGTCTGACCAAGAGACTCAAACCAATTGCACGTGTTCTACGATTGGGTGGCATAGACTTAAATTTTCTAGGGGTATTCACATAAATGTGTCAAAACGTGTACAAAGAAGCATGTAAACAACTTTGTAACACTAATTTAAAAACTTTTAATAATGACACTGTAGTGACATTCCATGGTTCACGGTAACTCCAATCGAACTCGCAAAGAAGCGGAGAAATAGGTCAGCGCGAAGCGTATTAAAAACCTTATTTCTTTAGGGAATTACGTAAAACAACCCGCCTTAAACTTCTCTTATAGTCTGTTCTAGTGGATGAGCCGTACTTCCCATGAGTCCATAGCGTCCAGTTTTTAATTCATGAAAAACAAGTTTCAGTAGTTTAGTCTTATTAATTTTTACAAAAACAGTTTTCCACGAAACAAATGGTTGGTCACTATGAGCATGCATTTTGCGTGTAAAATTAATAGACTACATTAACATCATCTTTTAGTCATATGGCATATCTAATTAGGCGTGTAAACAATTTAGACATTAAATAATCATGCATACTAAGATTCATAATCAAAAGATGACATTAAGCATACAAGTAAACATGTAAAATCCGAGTTCTCTCGCGAGTCTTCCCCAAATGGAGAACCATAAGACCCTCACTAGGTTTTCTGCTAAAGTGCCTAGATCGCCCCATTCACCACATATTGTGATTGAGTGGGTCTTATAGCCGGAATAGGCAATTAATTAAAAGGGATCATTCAAGCTAAATTAACAATCTTAATTTTCCTTTTAACCTATATTAACCTTTAATAGTTTTCAGGATCAATATCTACTTATTTTATTTATCTTATGGCAAGAATCTAAATATTGTTGTCATATTTTTCTAGTAAAACATAAATAAAATATCAAACGCAGCAGATCATAGACTATGTTTTAATTATAGGCATGTAAACTAGGCATATATTAAAACAAAACGTGTAACCCATAAAGCTAAAACGAGGTGGCTCGTGATGCCACTGTTGGGATTTAAATACCTAGGTAACTAGTTTAGCCACGAGTACGCAGCGGATAGGACCTAGTAATAGCATATGGTTAACACAAAATAAAAGGTAAATAGAAACGCGTACCTTTTGATAATTTTGATCAAGAAAACGAGTAAAGCAATTAACGTAAATTGCCTCTACGGTTGCTCACACAATCACGTCAACCAAACACGTAAGCTTGCTAGGCTTAACTCCACAAACTAACAACCTTTGTTTTATATCTCGATTACCAAACAACTCTTGAATCTTTGTAACCGAAAATCAATAACCGAATTAGGATTTTAAACCCTAATTAAACCGAATTTAACCTGGACCGAATAAGAGCAAAAACCCGAAACTCTTTTAGAGTTTTTCCTTCGAACAGAAGATTAAACAAAACACCTCGTGTACAAAACTTGATCGTCTATCTTGGAAGAGCAAGTGAAATCGTTTAAACCTTAACAAGATTTAATAAAGTTTTAAGCGAATAGTGTAAACACGAGGGTATGTAAAAGCACACTGTTGTTAGAATGTTCATTATTGTCATTGTATTGTATTTCCGGATTTGTATGCATTATGTGTTGTTAATATGGAATGTGTACTATTTTATAGATGTCATTGGTTGCACGGAGTCATGGCGGGGACACAGGTGGTAATAATCACTCGGCTGTCTTTAAATTTATGAAATTTTTAAAGGCCCTGAGCGAAATTACATAATGAGGCCCTGCGATAAGAAACGTTATATATAAATTGTCATCGTTTTTAAGTAATAATGCATATAATTGTTAACGGGATAAATTTTGGTGCCCCTAAAATTTTTGGTGCCCTGTGCGGTCGCCCACCTTGCACACCCTCAAAGCCGGCCCTGATAATCAGCCTCTAGGCGGCCACCACCTGGAGGATGCCGAGGTAAGGAATTTTTACATGCTTTTATTAATCATTTTAATTAAAGTTGATCACTTGTAGTATTATTTTTACTTGATCATCTTTTTACTTGAACTTGTAGGCTCGGGCAGGGTAAACGTGGACAATAGTTGCATCATGACACGCTCGCATAAGTAACACTTAATATATGTATGTCGTTGGTGATTCATATATAACGTTTGATTGTTATGATATATTTGTTTCATGTGTTAACAGCGAAAGAAAGGCATAGACCGTAATCCACACCAATACCCGAGCCTAGTGAACGAGGCAGCTGCTGCTAAGCATGTAAGTTACAATTATATGCTTAAAACTGGTTATATGCTTAAAACTGGTTATACGCTTAAAATTGTTTATATGCTTAAAACGCTTTGTTACAAACTGATTAATTAGCCCCAAAGTAAGTATAAGTTTATGGTGCCACAGGGGTGTTTGGTTACAACAAAACACCATTCTACTGCAACAAGGGCGTTTGGCTCTTGTTAAAAACAGCAGCCAAACACCCCTTTTGCATCATAAAAGGAGTATTGGAGATCGTTCTTTTATTAGCCACGCTTGTAGTTACTTGTTATCATGTTCTTAAGCATCCACATGCGTATATTCTTTTGTACATTATCTTTTTTTTGTAACTACACGGAAAGAACTCCAAGAGGCCGTGAGGAGCAGCCAAGAGAGCATATAAGTTTGGATAGTGCCCTGTGAGTGGCAAAAAGGTTGAAGAATACGAAGAAAGTGGCGATGAAGAAATGGAGGATCTAGATGAAGATAAAGAAATGAATGATGGAGACGGTCATGATGAGTAGGTGTTATGTTTTGGTAAAACGATTTAGTTTACAAGTATCATTGTGTTTTCGTGTTTGGGATTGTATGAATTATGTTGAACCGACTAGGATTTGTTGACACTATTTATGTTAATATGAACATCGATTCTTTGTATTTGTGATTGTTTGTATGTTACGGATCTAAAATAACTTTCGGGAAAGCCCCGGAAAAATGCAGGTTGTAGCTGCTAAAACAACAGATGTAATGCAGAAATAGCTGTTACTTAAAGTCATGACATGTCGTGGCTAAAAATGTAATACTAATTTTTTTTTTACAATAGTAGTCCCCTTTTAGCCACGACTTGTTGTGGCTAAAAGTCTATAAGTATTATAGTATTAAGCTGTTAGTCACGATTCATCGTGGCTAAAAGGTTAATATTGACTTTTTTGCCTTTTTTTATTATATTCGTACTAAGTTTTTTGCCACATGCGTCGTGGCTAAAAGTGGTTGACTTTCGTGACTGAAACCCATCGTGGCTAATGATTGGAGCATTTCGTGGCAAAAGGTTTTTAGGCACAGGGCTTTAGCCACGATCTTGTTGCCACGTAATGTCGTGGTAACAAGTTTTTAGCCACGATATCTACTCTTTTAGCCATGACTTTAGGTCGTGGCTAAAAGCATCGATTCTTGTAGTGTACAATATATATATATCAATACTAAGCACGATACTCGTGTAGATCAGTGTATGCATATAGCTAGTTTTCGGCGATTATTCAATTTTAACTTTTGCTGTTTTAATTGAGGATATCAAGCTTGTATGATAATAGTTTGTCAACTGAACAAGAGTCGTTGTACATTGTTGGGCTTGTTGACAGCATGTTATGTTTTCTTTATCACTATATGAATATTGATTAGGTAGATGATGAAAACTACCTAGACAATAAAATAAAAAAAATAAATAATAAGACTTACGCATGAGAGTTTCAAAGTCTGGCGCGAGTTTATTTTATTATCATTCAGTCATTCACAGTCCAACAAATGAGGAGTATAATATACAAGCAGGTTACCTTACCAACTTATATATGATCCTTTTAGAAGTTCATATAATTGCCGGCAATAATTTTATAAACTTCCTTATGACTTATGAACATCATATCTTTTTTGTAAATAAATAAGAGACAAACATGCACATCAAAGAGAAAAGAAGGATTAAACGAATTGAGGTATTTAGTGCACCTTTTTAACCAACGCAGCTCACTTATAATTACTTTATTCTGCTGTGAAGCAATAAAGTAAAGAACAATAAACAATAACAAGAAGATAAAAGAATGGAGAATTGTATTATTCATCTCACAATTGAGGTATGTATATATAGATACAAGATCAAGTATTCCACAAGATACAATTCTAATAAGATAACTACCAATATTAAAAGATATGGACATCTATTCCATATTTATCCATAACACTCCCCCTTGGATGTCCATTTGAGGAATATGCCTCGTTAAAACCTTACTAGATAAAACCCGGTGGGACAAAAATCTAGTGAAGGAAAAAGAGTACATAAATCCTTTATACGCTCGGGGATGTTGCCTCATTAAAAACCTTGCCGGAAAACCTTGTGGGGACAAAACCATGGTCAAGGGAAAAAGAGTGCAACGTGTATGTTCTCTCCCCCTGGTGATCACATCACTTAAGCTCATTTAGTCTCTGAAATGCACATTAAAGTGTCTTGATAGAATCAAGTGAATAAATATTCTCTACACGTGTTATTCGCATATCCATACGCCATACATCTCATTCAAGTATATCATCGAACTTTACAAGTTATTCATTACCAATACCATGTATGCCACTTGCAAAAATTTAATGGTTCATACACATTTTAGAATGACATATCTAAATAGATATTGTGATCATCATCTTTATAAATCAAGGGAGTCTTTCTAACATCATGTGACCTCATAAACATGAGAGTTGTTTATCCATATAAAGATATAACTTTGTCTTTGATGATGCACATAGATTTCATCCTTAAGATGTTAATTTCATAACTAAGACAAACTTTGTCTTGTTTCAAATTCAATTTCTATGCATTCAATCAATTTTACAATCATAAAATCAAATTTTATGAAACTTAAAACATATCCAAATCCATATCTCTTTATAAAGTATCACAGGCAAAATTCTTTATTTAGCACACCAAGCATGATAAGTTTGCCCAACTTCGTAGCAATTAAGCTTATTCCGCCTTCTGTGAAAGCTACAATAGGAACATTGTGAAGCTTGACCCAAATTGGAACACTATTAATATCTTCTTTGGTTAGATTTGAATTAGGGGTCCAAACATTAAGAATAATAGGAATCGATCTGATCATCCACGGGCCTTCTTCAAGAACACGATCCATACCTTCTTTCGAGCTAAATTTGAAGTAGAAGGAGCCATTGTCGTGCATCATAACTTTAACAATACCAAATTTAGCCCATGTGTTTTTAACGTAATTCTCGACTAGCGGGAACGCTAGTCTCTTCCCAAGAAAGTAACCGCAAAGGGTATTAGCAAATCGACTAGATACCACTTCAACCGACGCCATTGGGAGCGTAAGGTCAGCCCCCTCAACATTTTCAGTATTCCCAAGCGACCTAAAATTAGCCTTCTTAATGGTTTTTTCAGTGTGTAAAACATTTGCATATGAAACCGGCTCCACGTGCGTTTCTTCCAAGGGCTGACTATCACTTGCAACCCCAGGATCAGACTTATCTACCATATGATCAGTAGCTTCAACATCAATTGACAGACCCATCCTTCTAGGTTTGAAAGGCTTTCCATCCCAACCTAGTAATTTACCGTCAATGTTCTTTATCTTGGCTGCGAATTTACTTATAAGAGGAACACTATTACTGTTATCTATACACACATTTTTATACGCACATAAAAACGTGTATAATAATGTTTATAGAAACGTGTATAAAAATGTGTATAGAAACGTGTGTATAAAAGCGTATGTATAAAAATGTGTGTATAAAAACGTATATAAAAATATGTGCAGAAAAACGTGTATAAAATGTATACTAAAATTTGTATAAAAACGTGTGTATAAAAGCGTATGTATACAAATGTGTGTATAAAAACGTATATAAAAATGTGTGCAGAAAAACGTGTATAAAATGTGTATAAAAACGTGTGTATAAAAGCGTATGTATAAAAATGTGTGTATAAAAACGTATATAAAAATGTGTGCAGAAAAACGTGTATAAAATGTGTATAAAAGCGCGTATAAAAATGTGTGTATAAAAATGTGTGTATAAAAAGGTGTATATAAAAACGTATATAAAAATGTGTGCAGAAAAACGTGTATAAATATGTGTATAAAAACGTGTAAAAATGTGTATAAAAACATGTGTATAAAAACGTGTACAAAAATGTGTGCATAAAAACATGTATAAATATGTGTATAAAAACGTGTATACAAATGTGTATAAAAATGTGTGTATAAAAACAATTTTAAGTGAAAAAAAAGTTTATAAAAATCATCGTAAGTTTAAAATTCTTGTTTATATTTTAAAAAAATTTATAAAAGTTTTCGTAATTTAACAGAGCAAAAACTATTTATAAAGTTTTCGTATTTTAAAAAAAAAAAGTTTATAATTTTTTAAAGTAAAGTTAAGTACTAAATATGCCAAATACAAAAGTAGAAGGATGATCCATGCAATTTACAAAAGTAATAAATATGCCAAGTAGGTTTTTTTCTGGTTTTGAAACATTTTTCCCGGTAGCCTGTTAAAGACTGTGCAAATCGACACAAAAATGAAAGTACATTACATTAAAAGGTAATTAATAGAGTTCACGTACCAAATCGATAAATTTGTAAAAGTTCGTTGGTATTGTACGGCTTAAACCCTTAAATATTCTAGAAGATATAATACTTTAATTAAGATAACTATCAATATTAATATAGAAAGTGATTTGTGCACAAATTTTTTTTAGTCATACACCACTAATCATGCATACTGGTGTTGTACTGTGTGCATTACCGGTGTCATTTAGTGGTGTATAGCTAAAAAGATATAGTGCACAAATCACTTCCTATTAATATATATGAACATCCATTCCATATTTATCCACAAGAGTAATGAACTTATTCGATCTTTTTTTACATTCTAATAAGCTTACTTCGATTTCTTTGCAATATTTTAAGTAACGGTCAAAAACAACATACCCAACCTCTAATTTATACTCGTATTATTCATCAGAAAATTCACATATGAATTAATCGATAACACATATGGTTGTGTATTACAAGTTTCAGATCGAACTATGTTTAGAACAACCAATTCGCGTGTTCGAATTTCTCAACATCGCTAGAGGTTATTCTTGGTTAAACGAATCCTATGCACAATTTTAAATGAATCGGAGAATATATCTTAGAAAAAAAGCCCCTATAGCTCAGTGGTAGAGCGCCAGTCTTGTAAACTGGAGGTCTGTAGTTCGATCCTGCATGGGGGCAAATTTAATTTTCATTTTCTTCCAATAAATTTATTGTTGCTCTCTATTTTGAAGCAAAATGGATCGAAAACAGGCAAACACAAAGCCCAACTTTTATTCAAATCTTGATTTCCATTTCATACATGATACATCATAACCAAAATGAGATTACAAGCCAATTTGAACGATAAAAAAGCCCCTATAGCTCAGTGGTAGAGCGCCAGTCTTGTAGTTCGATCCTGCATGGGGGCAAAATTAATTTTCATTTTTTTCCAATAAATTTATTGATGCTCTCTATTTTGAAGCAAAATGGATCGAAAACAGGCAAACACAAAGCCCAACTTTTATTCAAATCTTGATTTCCATTTCATACATGATACATCATAACCAAAATGAGATTACAAGCCAATTTGAACGATAAATTCGGGTGTTTTTCACACGTAAGGAATTTTTAACCTATGTGTTTCGGGACCCGCCACCATATCTTCCCAAACAAGGTCCGACAACGCCATTGTCAATTCTCCAACTTTCCCTGTAAAAGAAGAAAAACATCAGTACAAGTTTAGACTTTGAAATACCAAACAAAAGGTTCACTTTACGATAATTAATAGAGAACAGTAGTTGTCTGGGTTATTTACCATTGCCAATTGGCTTTTCATCCCACTCGATAATTGGAAGTACAGGAAGCGTGCTACCAATATACATCATTTCATCAGCTCGTTTAGCATCCTCGACAGTTATATTCCCAACTTTCACACTCTTCAAACGCCCATTTTCAACTAACTTTGGAGCCAATTCAATAAGCCTTTTTGCAGTGCACCCGCTTAAAATCTTGTCAAAATAAGGTAGAATAAGTTCTTTTTCATGTGTCACGAATCCCACGTTCACATTTGGACCCTCAGCTACATACCCGTCATCATCCACCCAAATGGATGCAAATGCACCTTTCTCTTCGGCTTCTAGTTTTGAAAGGACATTTGGTAGGTAATTCACATTTTTGCTTGTAGCAAAAAGAGGTACTTTCATCGGGATTGTGGAAGTTATTACTTTCACGCCTTCTCTGTGTTGTGAAAACTCTTCGTCTATAACGATTGCATAAAAAGCACAAGTTGGGCATCCAGAAGGAGTTAGTAAGAAGTCTCCTGGACCCGCACTTAACCAATATCTTAGAGTTCCTTTTGTGCATTTTGATGTTGCTGCCAACTGGATGATAATGGCGCGAAGAGTTGTTTTTGGGAATGGCGAAGTGATTTTTGCTCTTGATGCTGATAAAAGGAAACGATCAAGATGACCATCGAGTTCATAAATGTATCTGTAAAATATGAATATCCAATTATGAAGTTAGTTATATATAAAGGTTTAGGTTCTGGATGAAATCTGGATAACAATATGAAGCTTCATACAAAATGCTCTAAAACTAACGACCACAGGTATTAAATTGGTAGAACAATGTTTAGCATTTCGTATTGGAGGTGATAATGTAACATGTAATAACACGAAACAGCGGCAGAAAAGGGGTGACTCGAGATAGCGTTTGGACATGCTTCTATCGTTTGATGTTTGATAATCAGATAACTGGTTGTTTGGTGTTTGGAAAACCCTCTGTTCATTATGATGTTGGGATAGGGATTGCTTATTAGACTGTTTTGCTATATAAATACTTATGCATATTACCAAGTGCTTATTAATTCAAATATGCCCAAACGCAATTAAAAAACATTCAAAATTACTCACAGGCTTAGAAAATAAGTAAATAAGCAATGAATCCTGCACACTGTCTGCAATGACATTTTAGTAGTAAACCAATAACGACTACTCCTAAAAACTGATTACTTAAGCCCGTAAGGAATCATATTCAGTTTTCACTACCCAAACACTAGAAACTGAACATTTACAACTTGAAAACACAATGCTCGGATAATAACTTTCACCACACAATGCACTGCCAATGCCAAACATACTCTTTTATAGTTATTAAAGCTTGATCAGTTATTAATGAAACTAGATACTTACCCATCAAGAATGATAGCAGTATCAAACACACCGTGTCCTCGATGCACCATATGATCGTCTATTGGGATAACCATCATAGCTGGATCAAGAATAATCCCACCATAAACACTTGAATACATTGCTGGATATGGAATCTTCTCAATTGAACTCCACTTTTCATGCAACTTCTCAAGCAGCTAATCATCAGAATAGCCAACATCAGATTTTATTTTTCTTTTGCATATTTGTTCTGGTTTAATCACTTTTTGTTCATTTCTATCATTTTGTAACCCGTAAGCTTTAACATCTTTCTATGAAAGTTAACGTTGAACATAAATTTACTTTTGTATCCATAAATCTTACATTTATATATGAACTTTAAGATTGTTGGATACAAACCCGAGTTGTTAAAGAAGCGTGTGACTATCTATCACCAAAGTATGGTGATCACAAGTTTAAACCCTACTTGTTGCAAACAAACGTGAAGTGGTCACACCACCCTTCCAAATGGGAGGGCTTCACCAGGTTAAGTCTATGCGGCGGTGGACTTAAATATCGTCGATTAAGCGGTTAAAAGGTTAGAAACTATGGTTACCCCAAAACAACATAGTTGGTTACAAAAAGTTATGATCCCTATTAAATTTAGAATAAAATATTAAAAACCAATATAGTGATCATCTATGTGTGAAATTTTGACTTGATCAAGCTACAAAATAACATAACCAAAAAATTTACCTCAGATGATGATGTAAAAACATGAACTTTTGATTCTTCTACATTCTCAATCTCAACTACAATCAAATACCAATCAATGTTACACTAAAATAACAAAACTCAAAACATGATATCAAAATTCCATATACTAAAATTACAGAAACTACCTGAATTAGTAGCCATTTAAAGAAAATATATATATGATGATTGAGTGAGTGAGTGAGTGAGTGAGTAAGTGTGTGTATAATTGTGATTATTTATAGAGATGAAATTGGTGTATAAGATTAAGGGAATCCATTTTGTTGTTGTCTTTACATGAAAATGGTGTTTTGTGCATTTTGGGAAGACAGGGTTTAAGGTAAAGACGAAACTGGCTGGCTAACAATTTGTTTGATTCCTCTACATTGAAAGTGAGTAATCAAATTAAACAATTTACTTGACAAACAAAGGTAAAACTAAAAATGATTATGTTAGACAAAAACTTTAGGGTCAATGTCATAAAATACCTACGAAGTTTTAAAATTGTTCCGACTTCACCAACGAACTAAATTTCGTTCTGTCTAGACCAATGAACTTTCAAATATTGTTCTGATATGACACATATTATAAATTTTTACCGACACCGTAGCAGTTATCTTCCAAGCTGACACCGATTTTTCTTTTAAATTAATTAAACCAAATAAGGATACAAAATGGATTTACTACCTAAAAAGTCAACCATCTTCCCAAATTCATAACACACAAAAACACAAGAACATCAACACCAGATCCAAAAACCCATTGTCACTTTGAACCACGACATTTCATAACACTAGATCCCAGATCCAAAAAACACAAGAACATCAACAAAACTAATAACAAACATCAACCCTAATCTTACTCTTTTAACACAACCCTAATCACATTTCTTGTTACCACCGCCCGCTTATCTCACCACAACCCTGTCACACCGAATCGCATGATCATTTTCAATCAACATCACAAACATATCTGAAACATATTTGAAATTCGTCCAATCTTAAACAAGCCATTCTCGTTCGTTTCATGTTAATCGACAACGATTAGCCACAATACAACCACTAACATGTGAATAGAATCATTCCACACAATCCCTTTAAATCATCTGAGCTGAACCACAAATAATTCATTTGATTCATATAAGGTCTTTGGTAGGTGATTACTTCTTGTGTTTTCTTTAAATCGAACCAAAGATTGAATATAACAAATTTGTTATAATTCAGTCATTATTTTCGGATTTAAAAAGAAAAGGATTTGCCCTTTTATAGATCAATGATGAGGTTTATTTATCGTGTTTGATCTTGTAAAGGTCTTGATATTGTTTAACAACACGAAAGAAAAGAAATATATGAGATCATTTTCTTGTTGTTATGTTTCGAGTCATGGAGATTAAATTGAGGTTGTTTGTAGTCATTCCACACAAACCCTTTAAATCATCGGAGCCGAACCACAAATAATTCATTTGATTCATGTAAGGTCTCCGGTAGGTGATTACTTCTTGTGTTTTCTTTAAATCGAACCAAAGATTGAATATAACAAATTTGTTATAATTCAGTCATTATTTTCGGATTTAAAAAGAAAAGGATTTGCCCTTTTATAGATCAATGATGAGGTTTATTTATCGTGTTTGATCTTGTAAAGGTCTTGATATTGTTTAACAACACGAAAGAAAAGAAATATATGAGATCATTTTCTTGTTGTTATGTTTCGAGTCATGGAGATTAAATTGAGGTTGTTTGTAGTTTGACTGAGATGGTGAAGGACAAAAAGAATGGAAATGGAGAAGTATATATCACTTTTTTTTCTTCTGGGTGGGTCAAGAAAACGTGGGGTCGGATATATACATGCCACCTGGATTTTGTTAACAATTTTGGACAATAAAATAATGACGTGGATAACTAGCCGGTCATATTGTCACATAATAAACAAGTTCGTTGGTCTAGACAGAACGAAATTTAGTTCGTTG
The DNA here is from genome assembly GCA_026074375.1 of Tanacetum coccineum. Lineage (NCBI taxonomy): Eukaryota > Viridiplantae > Streptophyta > Magnoliopsida > Asterales > Asteraceae > Tanacetum > Tanacetum coccineum. The sequence goes on along the minus strand of BQNB010045909.1, from coordinate 20,230 downwards.
GTGAGGTCGGGACAATTTTGAAACTTCGTAAGCATTTTATGACATTGGCCCAAAAATTTACTATACAAACAAACATCCACACATATAATTTGGCCATGTATGATTGGTGGAATAAAAAAGAAGAGAGAGAAATTGTATCAAAAGCCACTAATCACATATAACCAACTCATATTTATGGATGTTTGTTTGTATAAATTTTGTAGATGTAGCAAAACTCGAAAAAAAATTCAAGATTTTAATATATGCAATGGATAAATGTAATTTGAAGAAGAGTATTGTTTTTTTTCCTTTTTGATGACTCTCTAAATATATAATTGTGCGTACGACCGGTAAAGGTAACGATTTTGATATGCTTTTTTTATAATTTAGTTATGAATCAACGGTCATTGACGCCGTCAACTAACTCTAAATCGAATAGTGAGTTGTCCACCAACCGGTATGCTTTTCACATCGAAGGCTTTTTGTTTAAGCGGTATGTGAGTTGCCCACCAACCTAGAGGTTGTGGGTTCAAGTCTCGCTTAAAATATTTGTGAGTAGATAGCATAGGGTGTGAAAAAATTGTCATTCAAAAAAAAAACTTTCAACAGTTTGAGAGTTATAAGCAAGACAGTGTGCCAAATGTATTTAAAAAACACGACGACTTGTGATGGCGCGTAACAGAGGCTACGGTGGTGGCATCAATATAATTTTCTTTAGAATTTCATTACAAATCCAATGACGCTAACAACATTAGTTAACTCCTTACTGTTTGAGTAATATCATTAAATTAAACCAGTTGGCAGTAAAAAAATTTAAAATTAAAGATACAGTAACAGTTAAAGTTTGACGAGATGGCTTAGAGGCAACTAGGTCTGAAAATCAGACTTAGGGGCTGTTTCTTTTTTTCCTGTCTAAACATAGTTTCTGTCTAGATTAATAATCCTGTCTGAAAATATCCTGTTTCTTTTTCATCCTGAATGAGAATCTCAAAAACCTAAATGACTGATTTACCCTTTTTTTTAAATCACAGATAGAGCAATGATCTCGTATTGAAAACCAAAAGAATCAAAAATCAAGTATAAATGATACATAATCAAACTTCAATTACTACAAATTTCCAAAAACTTAAGACAAGTCCATCTAAATAAGGAATCTAAAGAAGAAAAAACCCATAACTTTTATGCAGTTTTATACATATACAAAGATGAGGTAATGAAGTCAACATAAAAAAACATGTTGGAGGGATAAAAAAAGTAGACGACAATTCAATGGTTAGTATGAGAAGTAAGGCGACGGATTAAAGTGGTATGTTAGTTGCCATGGGAAGTAGGTGTGATAGAGCCGAAGATGTTAAAAACAAGTGAGTTATGTTAGGAGAAGAAAGAATAAAAGAAATATGTGTGGGTAAATTTGTGATACAGGATCCTGGATGGAAACAACCTTCTTTTTAGCACCCTTTTAGAAACAGGATTTACTTTCGTATTAAGCAAAAAAGAAACAATCATTTTCCTAGTTGCATTAATTTTTTTTTCCATTTAGGATATTAAGCAAAAAAGAAACACCCCCTTAGAGCTCTTGTACTATGATAGACAATAAAGAAATCTCATAGGTTCTAATGTTTCATTTATCATTATTTATAACTTATAATGCATAATAAAATACATGCATCGGATTTAAGTCTCTGAAAGTTCATATTTATGAACTTGAAACCACGGTCAAGATGGTCGAGATGTCATATGTGCCGCATGTTTTCACAACAGGCTTAACGTTTAAATATCGACAGCTGAATATTTTGAAGAGGCTACGGATATATGTGAAAACGATGACATAGACATCGGTTTAGCTGCGTACATATGAGTCATGCACTTAACATCTGCCGGTAAACATAATAGAAAAAATAAACATCATCCATTGTATTGAACGAGGGGGTTTGCCCGCGCTCCGCTGCAGGGCGTTTACAACCCCCTCTCCGCTCTTCAAACAAAATATTATAGATAGAAACTGAACAGTTTGTAACAAACAAAATATAGTAATAGCAATACTCAATCCAAAATAAAGTTTGTATTACATACATTTGAATGATATGAATTAGACAATGCAATATATAGTAAAAACACAATTTGAAAAAGAAAAAAAAGTGTAGCATACCACGTCTTCGGCTGGGAGATAACAGTGCATTTCATTGTAATCTGTGCATTATTCCGCATTTACCTGCATTCAGCAAAACATCACTAAGTCGTGGAACAAAATATATAGAATCTGAAAAGAAAAAAGTAGACGTGGCAAAAACGCGAGTTGAGCAGGCTGATTAAGTAACACCCTGAAAAAAATTGTGTCAACACGATCAATACTATAAAAGTATAAAGATCAAAATAGGCTGAAAATTTATGTTGCACTTTTTAGTAGTAAAGACATACCTCTATGCTGCTGGCTACGGTGGGGAAGAATGTGTTGTGCCTTTCTCGAAGATCATCCTAAACATTGGTATCAAAACATATTGCGAAGCAAACCTGTAAGGAAGAATTGCAAATTATATTCAGAAGTAATGCGTGGAATATAGGTATTTCATATCAGATATATATATTTTTTTGGAATAACAATTTTATTCAACCGAAAACTAGCAAGGAGCTAGAATTACAAAAGTACAAGATATGGAGTTTTGAGCCAATCGTTCCAACTAAACAGGGCTTTACATCGATACCTACACCAATAGAACGACCTAGACATAATGTCTTCAAAAATCGTCGCCTTCAATGGATTCTTAGAGTCAAAAATTAATTTATTCCGATACGACTATAGGTGCCACCACATAACATAAAACACACCTTCAAGCATCAGCTTATGAGTAGGAGAAAGCCGCAACGACACAATCCAAGTTCTCCACTCATCGTATGAGTTAACATCATCATAAGGGATATCCCACCATTGAGTAATCTTACGTGAAATTTGTCTAACCATGTTACATATAAAGAACAGATGGCTAGACGATTCCACACAGTTATCACATATAGGACACAAAATAGAATATATCTCAATACTTCGGCGAGAGATGTTAAGCCTCGTTGGTAAGGCGTCAATCTTCACTTTCCAAGCATGCACATTCACCTTATTAGGTACATAATTAATCCAACGGGTCTTAGAATTCACATCCGAAATCCTTTTATTATCAACCGCCTTACGAATTGATGCAACAGAGAACTCCCCCGAACCTTTCAAAGACCAAATCCACCTATCTGATATCGGCACTAAAGTAACATTGTTAACCAGATCTGACAACGCGATAAACTGAGCTTGTTCGACGCCTCCCCTTGGTTTACGACGAAACGAAACATCCAAATTGTTATCAGCCAGCTTCGAACTAACAGTCACCTTTTTACAATTCTCAAGAGCATACATACGCGGGTATAGGTCTTTAAGAACGTTGCCTCCAATCCAATTATCATCCCAGAAAGCAATCTTATTCCCGTTACCCAACTTAAGACGCATAAAATCGAATAGGTTAATACCTTGATTCTTTAGAACGCTGATTTCATTTACAATGCTCAACCAGCAAGATTGAATACCCGCCTTCGTATCCTTACCAACTTTCCCATCGTCGCCATGAACAGCCTTAATAACTCTCGCCCATAAAGACGAATTTTGAGAATAAAACCTCCAAACCCTTATAGACTTAAGACACCAAGACCCCCTTTTTCTTTTGACGCCATCACACTGTCCCATTTGACCCAAGTCGCTTTCTTACTACTTAAATCTTGGCCATTAAAAAATTGAGTCCGAATAGATTCTAACTTGCGAAGAACAGCTAAGGGAACTCTAAAGATGGACATATGAAATATAGGAATCGATCCTAAGACCGATTTGAGGAGAGTTAATCTACCTCCTATAGACAAAGTTTTCATTTTCCACTTGGATAAATGAGACTTCACCTTATCAATAACCTCCTCCCACGCTTGTGTCCAAGACATTGATCCGCCCATTTTCATACCTAAATAAGAAAACGGGGTGTTGAGCATAAGATATCCGAGTTTAGCCGCCGCACTCTTGACCTTGTCATCCGCCACGAGAATCCCCATAAGTTTACTTTTACTCATGTTAATCCGCAAACCAGATGCTCGATAAAAAACATTCCAACACGTGCATTAAAGTGTTGATATTGCCATCACACCATTGTCCCACAAACACCGCATCATCCGTATAAAACATATGCGAAATGTTCATCGAAGAACTTAACTTAACACCTTTAAACATACCCGCATCCACCACACGTTGAAACGAAATATGCAAGCTTTCCATAACTAAAATGAGTAAGAAAGGGGATAACGGGTCACCTTGCTTTAGACCTTTGAAGAATTGAAACTCGTCCGTATGGCTACCATTAATAATTATAGAAACTCTCTAAGATCTAAGGCAACTTTGAATCCAATTGCACCATTTATCACCGAAACCAAATTTTTTCAAGACATCATCTAAAAAATCCCATCGGACCGAGTCATAGGCTTTCTCAAAATCAACCTTAAAAATTAATGATTGTTTCTTCATTCGGTTGCACCATTGTAACACCTCATTAAGAATGAAAGGTCCATCTAAGATTTGTCTTTCCGCGATAAACGCTAATTGCACCTCGTTAACAATATCACCCAACACACCAATGAGACGATTCGCCAGAATTTTTGTAATGATCTTATAAAGACTTCCAATAAGACTAATAGGTCTAAAATCTTTAACCAAGTTAGCATCTGGAATTTTCGGAATCAAGGCAATGAAAGAAGAATTACACCCTTTCGGGATAACACCATTATTAAAAAAGTACTTAACTGCTTCGAAGACATCATTTTCAATAGTCGTCCAGAAACGACGATAAAAACCAAATGTAAAACCATCCGGACCAGGAGATTTGTTCGTCCCACAATCCCATACCGCCTTTTTTAATTCCTCTTTAGACACATCGCACTCCAAATCCACCTGTTGCTCCAAAGTAATAGTATTCGGATAATTCATGTCAATGTGAGCTCGCTTTTCCACCGGTTTATCAAATCTCTTACTAAAGTGTTGGTAAAATTCACGTTTAACCGTATACGGGTCTTCAATCCAAACCCCGTCAACCATAATGCCTCGAATACTTAATTGGCTCCGTCTTTTATTCAACATACCATGAAAGAAACTAGAATTCTCATCCCCTTCAATAGACCATTTAATCTTAGCCTTTTGAGCCATTTCCATCGCTTGCAGTTTATCAATATCTTGAAGCGATTTCACCACCTCCATCCTTTTAGTTACCGTCTCAACAGAACCATCACCATTGTCAATAGCCGCATCCAAAGCCTCTAAATCTTCCTTGTACTTAGCCTTACCAGATTTCATATCTTTCATATTCCCTTTATTCCATTCCCTAATCTTCAATTTAAGATGTTTCAACTTCATCGCCATACTACACATAGCATTCGAATCGACACCGGGGGCTTCACTCCAAGTATCCTCCACAAACTTATTAAAACCTTCCACTTCAAACCAATGATGATAAAAACGAAAAGGTATCGGCCCATAATCAAACTGCGATTCGCGAAGTAAAATAGGCCGATGATCCGAGAGGTATCGTTCCAATGTTATAGCTGTGATATTAGGACAAGTGCTCAATAAATTTTCAGAAATAAGGAACCTATCGAGTTTACTCATTTTTGTAGCAGATTTATGACACCACGTAAACGAACTGCCACCTAAAGGGACCTCCTCCAAACCCGCATTAGCAATGAACGAATTAAACACATTAGCACCATGCGCATTGAACACCGAGCCAAACCTATCAGACTTATACATTACTACGGTTAAATCGACCCATTTATAAATAATAGGTTGATGAAAATGGGTTTGAACCGGTTACAGTACCATAATTTCTTTCAGCCAAATTCTTAAGATAATTAAATATCGCTTGTGCCACAAATGCTAAGCCTATTAGAGTCTCAGGCCTACAGATTATAACTATCAACAAAATAGTTAAAACTTTTGAACAGCTCTTAGGAACCCTTTGTACATACGGAAGAACCGCTAATATAGGTTTGATAAATAGTTCGTGTGGTACCTGATCGTAGAACACTGTCGACACTTCCACCTCAACTGTGTTAACTGCACAATCAATCGCCCCTTCATCACTCTAACCTTTATCACATCCACTGGATTCGACAAAATTGCAGGTGCAAACCCTGCTGCAAGACTCACTATCTTATGTCCCCAAGCCATTTTTCATCACACCTTTTTTTCTAATATCGGTTCCTGTATCGATCATATAACGCAAGCTAGGACGCTGACACGATCATTGCCCGCTTGAACTTTAACTCGAACTGTATTCACATGTTGCAGTGCCTTAAGCCATCTGCTTAAAAAATGTATAATTTTTATTAGACTTATCCTAAAAAAGTAACACGCTACACATACTACGTGAAAGGATACCAAAGTCGGCTGAAAAAATTCAAGGCTCTAGAGTTCCATGACTATATTGAAGAAAATATTCAGAATCGATTTGGTCAACTTTATGTTTCAGTGTTGTATGCCACTAAAAGTTAACAAAGATCAAGTTGAATGGTCATATCACCTGTATATGTTATATATGCATCTATCAGATATGACATATATGCATGTCAAAAGAGCTACAGGGGACTCCATATTTTAATCGGGTTTATAATTTTAAGGTCATTGGAAAATTTGCAGAGATTATGCTATTGAAACTTTAGACAAACAGACAATATGAGCCGACTCCATGTAAGAACAACTTCACATACACATATAACACACTAATAGAAAAAAAGAAAAAAAAGAAAAGGAAACCATCCATCTTTCTTAGACTAATTTATCAGGCCTCCTTGATTCCATAAAAAATAATGATGCTCTTCCTTTTCAACCCCATCTCTTTCAATCTTTTTTACCTAAACAAGTGCTGTATCAGTTATTTTTTCCCAACGGGTCTGAATTAAACCATGTATAGAATTAAGAGATGAGATGAAGAAAGTGATGGAAAATAGTTGATAAAATGATTTTGGTCCAACTTGGAGTATACAGTTCAAAAATGCACCATCCATATATACTTATAGTGAGCACGTAGGTAACAGCCTAACCCGAACATACCTTACCTTATTTTTTAGTAACATGGTCCCAACATATCAAAGTGTACGATAACCTGATAAACATATTAAGTGTGTGCCTAAAAAACCTAATGTTAGGTTTATACTTTCTAATTTTGCGACCAACTGACACATGATCATAGTAGAAATTTTCTCAGACACATGTCTTGTGTAACGAAAAGATACATACTTTTGGGTTAAAAGAATCACATCAACTACATAGAATACAAATATGCATAAATTAGACGCCTAAATCATAAAACGCGTCGTAGTCATACATGTACCACGAACGAACTTATATGTAACTGTTTTATCAACTTTCTTAAACGATCAAGTTAGAATGACGCACACATTATCAAAATTGTCAAATGGAAATTGCGCATACATTTATCACCCGTAAATAGAAATGCTCACAGTTACATGTAGCTCTCTGACGCCCAACTGGACTGGTATCACATGTGGCAGAACCGTTAACAGCAACGCTATCCGCAACACCAAGTAAAAAAGAATGTGGAATATATAACTGAGCCGCAAAACATTAGTTAATAGACTGCTGGGTAATTAGGGTAAGCAAACAAACCTATGAGCCCAGCCTGCGGTATAGAATTCTTCAAAGAAATATGTGGTCTCAATGATAAGGCGATCATCTGCAAAAGAACTGGCAGGCGCAAATTAGTACTAGAAAACAGTGGGAGCAAAGAAAGCACAATGTTTACATAAAGAGCATGTCGGGTCACCAACATTGCCAACAGAAGACCCCACCCATTGAAGATTGTTAGGCTGACATTTATGAAGGACTTCGCAACTCCTCTCGGCGCGACAGAATGCAACACTAACTTACATTTTTGGTTCTTTTAATAGTAACTCTACTAACACCAAGAACAACCTTCATCCCGAGTTTCAACATAGCCTTACGGCTTTTCTTCTGAGATCTACTCTGCTTACCAGACCACCACCTGTTTCCATCACCATACTCTTTATTTTTATCCGCAACTCCTACTTTTATAATGGAATAGCCAATACAAACTAATAGTCCTAAAACTATGTCATTTCTAAAGCAAACATTAAGGGGGTGTTTGTTTCTGCTTATAAAGCCAGCTTATAACTTATTTGATTTTGAGCTTATGTTTCATAAGCCTGCTTTATGTGGCTTATTTTAAAACTTGTCGACTTATAAGTTTATTAGAACTAATAAAATCAAATAAGCCAAAAAGTTTCAAACCTAATAAACTTATATAAGCTGAAAAGTTTCAAAATAAGCTCAAAACCAAATAAGTGATAAGTTAGCTATATAAACCGAAATAAACACCTCCTAAAGCAAACACAAATATGATAAAACATAAAAAAGATGTAAGAACCTGGTGTGATGCCACCATCCTTGTCATCCTCGTCATCATCAGAGTCGACATCTTCATCATCATGCTCATCTTCTTCCTTAACATCTTTGATGATTGGTTGTTCATCTAGATAAAGCTCATCGGGCTTTTGTTGGGTTTCCTTATTTCTTCAACGCCGACCTTAACTATGATGATCTTCTTAGAATTTGTTAGGTATAATTTTTTTTGATATTGTGTTAGCATGAGAATGAAAGTGAGTGAATGGATTTGGTGTATGTGTGAGTCGGTAGATGATGTTGTGGATCATGAATATTGTAACACGTAGTATAAGCGGATGATATGCGAGTAGGTTGGAAAGAAAGGGATGGCTACCTAAGAAGGGGTAGAAGAGAGACACAGAAAAGAAACCGGGCCACCCTAAAAGAAGTCTATAACAGACATATACCACGGGTCAGGTACAATAGGATAGTACCGGCTTAATTTTATAACAATATATTTAATAATAAAATAATGAAGAAGTCCCAATAGTTGTATATATTAGATAATTTATGACCCGGTCACGATATTGTTGTAACTTTTCTTGTAAAGGTCCAACTAAAACTCAAATATTGAACTTACATGCGTTGAATAATAGAATGCCTTGTATGTTACTATCTTCATATCATATTTATTGTCTAGTTTTGACTTTTTGTGTCTTTTTTATCAACTTTAACTTTAAATATTATGAGGGAGGTTATATTGAAAACCATTCTTTTCTTGGATATTGAGGGACACATCTCAGCCATCCATCTAAAACCCATCTATGGTTGAGATTAAAACTCACTTATTAAACAAAAAAATAAAAAAAGCTGAGGGGTATTGTAATCATTTCATGTCCCACACCAACCACACCTCCAATCACTCACACCCCGTTTTTTTTATATCTATCCCTTTCTCTCTCTCTCTCTCACCTAACACACACTAAAAACACACACAAACACATCGGATCTGAATCTATCATCACGAACATCTAATCGATCAATCATCTCCTTCGTAAATCGATTATCTCCTTCTTCAGTTCACTAACATCAAGTAAAGTTCATCCGATCTGTTTTTATTTATCTTTTTTTAGCTTATTTGATATGAATAAGCTTATAACTCAGCTTATCCTTTTAGCTTATTTGATGTGAATTTATCTACAAATTTAGTTTTGATGTGAATAAGATGCTCGCTTTTTTAGCTTATAGATTTATCCCTTTTTAGCTTATTTGATATGATTAAGCATATGAATTTATCATCATCTGATAAATTCAGCTTATTTGATGAATTATGTGAATTTATCGTGTTGAATGATAAGCTAACTTATTAGGTGATTGATGTAAATAAGCTTATGAATTATCATCATCTGAATTTATTATGCTGAATTGTAAGTTAACTTATTAGATTATTTTTATGAATTATCAAGTTTTATGGCTTAATCTACGCTGAACAGCTATAATATGACTTGTTAGTGAAAAATCATATATGATAAGTTGCTTGAAAAAAATGTAAAAACTTACTATATCATATATGATAATGTGCTTGAAAATAAATTACAAGTAGTTTGTGATCTTCTGGTGAGTAGTAAAAAGTTAGTTTTGTGTATAATATCATATATGATCATCTGCTTGAAAGTCAACTTCTTTAACACTATAATATATCATATATGATAATGTGCTTGAAACTAAAATACAAGTAAGTCTGTCATCTCCTGGTGAGTAATTAAAAGTTAGTTGTGTGTATAACATCATATATGATAATCTACTTGAATGTCAACTTCTGTAACACTATAATATATCATATATGATAATATGCTTAACACTAAAATCAAATCTTTTCATTTGTGTAGTGAAAGCTGTTTTCAATGCATTTTACACAAGAAATGAAAATACACAAGATGAGACTAAGGTTTGCAACAAAGATCCTGACACATGACATAAACATCCACATAGAGAAGACGAGCGACGAGGCACATGCGTTTGCAAAGAAGCACACAGACAAACAGGCAAAGCAGAATCTCATAAGGGATGTAGTCGTAAAAAGGAAAAAAGCACAGGATTCGTAAAAGAGTTGGCAGTGCCATCTGATGCAGTTACCTTTGAATGTAGACAATATTTACTAGTTTTCATTTTTAAGTACTTGTAGTGTGTAAATTTGGAAGAGTGTTAATGAGTTTATGTGTTGGATAAATTCATGTTTTAAATAACGTTGATTTAGAACGCAAATCGTTGGTGTGTGATTCAAAAGATATCAAAAAAACAGGCGTTTTCGTGAAATTCGGTAAATGTCACACCCCGTCAGCGGCGGAAACACGGGAATGTGACGTAAAGATCAATCACAACACAAGATACAAAATAGATAAATCTAAAATGCATAAATGAAAGGTGTCATGATGACCATCAACCTCAATACAACCTTGAGTGATGTCCCAAATCAAGAACACAACACATAGTCGCCAATTATTCAAACTTAAGCCCTCACAGGGGTCTATAAAATCTTATCTTGATCCTCAAGAAAACCAAATCCAAAATGAACATCGAATGTAAAACTTTTCAAACAAGATTCCTACAGGATTCTCTAAAGTCTGCTACAAGCACCATAATCTAACGATCATTAACATCACCTAAAAATGATACTCGAAAACGTCAACAATAATGTTGGTAACCTCGTAGGTTTTGACTCAAAACCCAATCGTTGTGCCAATATTTCATACAGTTGGACAATTATGCTATATGACAATGAATATATGCAAACCAAACCCATGACTTAGCATCCTCGCTAATCATGTACCGAGACCTAGCATCCCCGCTAGTCTTATTACCAACGCGTACCAATGCTCTTAGGGTCGCAACCCCGATGACATACAACACCTAAAGCTTACCAGCTGGAGCAAATTAGGGTGAAGAACTACATCCCTTGCCATGCCAAACACAGTACATACAAGTAAGATTATATTACACATATTCACATAGTAGTCATAAGCACATAAATTATCCCAAAAACAAAACCACGTTTTGCACAGTTCAGAAAACAGTTCAAACACATTTGGGTATCATTTTCCCCCAACGGAAAAAACAATAAAAAGTGGGGTTACGAGAACACACCTCAAGCAAACTGTCTCCACAGAAATCTCAATATCACACAAGCAAATGCAATGACGCCCACACACGACCTAGTCCAGTTAATGTCCTATTTTAAATCATTCATTTCCAAAACAGTTTTCAAGTATGATGCATAGAGTTTAGACGCTCGTTGTACGGTTATCTTAAACGTTTTAGTGGTGTGATGGTTCACGACATGACTCCAAAATACCATATTCATCCATATCTCAGTACAATATACGTATACTTATACTATTTAAGAAAATAGATAAGTAATATAAGTAAATATTTATAATAAATAATTATAAATATACTTCGATAAGTCCATTCGGTACACTTAGTTACCATAAATATACCGTTTATACTATACGAAATAGAACGTTTATGTTTACTAAACATCTTGGAAAAGTTTCGAGAAAAAAATTATTTTTCGTCTTTTAATCGACTTATTAAAATAATAAAATAATAATATTTTATTATTAAAATAAAATTTACGTTTTAAGTAAAAGTTCTAAGTATAGACTTTTTACAAAATTTCGGCATGACCCGTACGTTTATATGACGTTTTCCAAGGTTATCAAACATTATTTTCAAATAATTTCAACATTTCGACACTTTCCGAACCAAATTCCAAAAAATCACATTTCACCACGTTTACCAAGATACTTTCTCAAAACAACCTTCTATATAATTTCACAAATACTTTTCACTTCTCAAATGCTCGTCAAAACTCCCAAAATAACTAGTTAATGCTTATTGGGCTTTAAGGCCCAATAAGGGTCCATTAGACTTTTTATGTATCCAAAATACGTTCTAAGCCCAAACCAAGGCCCAATAGTGTATATAAGCTCAAACCAATAAGTAAATAAGTAATCCGAACCACAATAAGCAATGGCTTATGGATTGCCTATGGGCCGTGAGCCCTTATGCTAAAACATAAGTATATTAAGCTTAAAATAAGCTAATAAGTGCCTTATCGCATTTGGTTATACCTTAAGCTATAATATATGTCCCACAAAAATATAAATACTAGGATAATTTACCATATAACATACCCTTCTGGTAGTACCTTTGATGACTGGGGTATTATAAGCCCACTTTAAAGCTATTCGAACCAATCAAATAAGCCACAATAAGCTATATACAAAATAAGCTACATAGCAAATATATGTTTTTCAACCATCACGACCACAATATCAAAATTATCAAAAACCACTTTTTCCTTCCTTTTATTTTCGAGTAAAACTTGATCGTAAAATATTCCCCAAAGTTACTTAGCATTTGTATTCACTTAAAAAATATTTTTCCAATAACTTAGAGTATTTACTTGACATATTTCCATCTAAACCTCTCAAAAACTCATTTGGACATTAACGGGCGTGTCGGGACTCGTTTTTTGGCATTTTTAAAAAATTCACGGGTCAACCACCCGGAACTCACATAACACAATAATAACCTCTAAAAAGATTATTATACACCATAAGCCATCAAATTCCTCAATTCTCATAAGATCACCACCATCTACACGGTACAATATTCTAAATAACTAACAAACGTCAAATAGTCGAAGGACTAAATTAGAACATTCAAAATACGAAAAGAGGCAGGGGTTACATCGGCCCAACCATATTGATGGTTTTGGGTTTGGTTGCACGCGGCCCGACAGGAAAAAAAGGCTTTGCCCATTTATTTTGGTTTAGAACTTATTTGGTTCGGCTTATATTGCGAGCTTATAGCTTATTGGTTTTTGGCTTATATATTTTGGACTTATAGCTTACTTCTTCTTGAACTCTCTTTCCAAAATTTCCACAGGCTCTTCCACAAAATTCAACCTAGCATCTACTTGGATCTCATCTAAGGGTACTTGCAGTGTTGGGTCAGCCTAACTTTCTTTAGGTTCGAGAATGGAACGTGTACATGATCTACATCTAACTCCTCAGGCAAATCTAGCCTGTAGGCTACGGGGCCTACGTTCCCAATGATCTCAAAAGGTCCAACAAACCTAGGTGCTAATTTCCCTTTCTTCCCAAAGCGTACCACACCTTTCCAAGGCGACACTTTGAGCAAGACATAGTCACCTATACTAAATTCTAGAGGCTTCCTCTTCTTATCAGCATAACTTTTCTGACGATCACGTACAACCTTAAGTCTATCCTTAATCTGCGAGATCTTCTCAGTGGTTTCTTGCACTAACTCAAGTCCTATCCACTGGCCTTCTCCAATCTCAGGCCACATAATTGGCAAACGACACTTTCTACCATACAATGCCTCAAACGGCGCACGCCTCACACTAAAATGATAACTATTGTTATACGAAAACTCAACTAATAGAAGATGAACATCCCAACTTCTGCCGAAGTCTAGGACGCGCGCTCTAAGCATGTCTTCCAAAGTCTAAATAGTACGCTCACTCTGACCATTGGTTTGAGGGTGGTAAGCTGTACTCATGTCTAAACGGGTTCCTAATGCCTCTTGTATTGAATGCCAAAACCTCAACGTGAACCAACTATCACGATTAGATATGATTGAGATCGGCACACCATGCCTAGCAACAATCTCATTCAAGTATAGCCTAGCTAACCTCTCCATCTTATAATCCTCACGCATAGGTAGAAAATGAGCAGACTTAGTCAATCGGTCCACAATGACCCATATTGTGTCATGCCCACTACTTGTCCTAGGCAACTTAGTCACAAAATCCATAGCTATTCCTTCCTATTTCCATTCGGGAATCTCCGATTGCTGCAGCAAGCCAGATGGCCTCTGATGCTCAACCTTAACCTTCAAACAAGTCAAACACTTACTTACATACACAGCTATGTCTTTCTTCATACCTAGCCACCAATACCTATCTCTAAGGTCATAATACATCTTATCAACTCCTGGGTGTACAGAGTACTTTGATTTATGGGCTTCGTCTATTATCAGGGTTCTTACATCACCTTTCAAAGGGACCCATATTCAATCCAAGTAATATAATGCTCCATCATTCCTAAGTTCAATCATCTAATTTAAACCTTTCTGCAATCATGCAGACTCATCGGACGCATCTTTCTGAGCCGCTAGTATCCTATCCTTGATACTCGACTGAAGGGTCATATTCATAGCTCTAACTCTCTTAGGCTTTACTCTTTCCTTCCTACTTAGGGCATCAGCCACTACATTCGCCTTACGAGGGTGGTAACGGATTTCACAATCATAATCACTAAACAACTACAGTGACGTTATTGCATATTCAACTCTTTCTGACTAAAGATATGCTGGAGACTCTTATGATCCGTATATATGACACTATTTGTTCCATACAAATAATGTCTCCAAATCTTCAGGGTAAACACAATCGCGCCCAACTTCAAATCATGGGTACTATAATTCTTCTCTTGAATTTTAACTGCCTAGATGCATATTCGACTTATGGGCTTCGTCCATTATCAGGGTTCTCACATTACCCTTCAAAGGAACCCATATTCTATCCAGGTAATATAACGCTCCATCACTCCTAAGGTCAATCATCTTATCTATTCCTCTCTGCAATCCTGCAGACTCATCAGACGCCTCTTTCTGAGCCGCTAGTATCCTATCCTTAATACTCGACTAAAGGGTCATGTTCATCGCTCTAACTCTCTTAGGTTTTACCCACTCTTTCCTACATAGTGCATCAACTACTACATTCACCTTACTAGGAGTTCTATGAGTTTTCCAATTCTTAACAGCTTCAATCTTACTAGGGTCTACATGAATCCCATTGCCATTTATCACATGCCCAAGAAACTACACTTCTCTTAGCCAGAATTCACACTTAGAAAACTTAGCATACAGTTTCTCTTTCTTAAGCAATTCTAAGACAAGTCCTAGGTTCATCTCATGCTCCTCCTGGGTATTAGAGTAGATTAAGATATCGTCTATAAACACTATCACAAACTTATCGAGATAAGGCAATCCATGAATATCGCTGGTGCGTTAGTCAAACCAAAGGGCATTACTGTGAACTCAAAATGTCCATAACGAGTTCTAAACACGGTCTTTGGAATGTTATCCTCATGCACTCATTAACTGCCTCATCTTTTCTTCCGGTTTCTCTCCTAAAACCCTAAGCACGTTTCCATCTAGTAGTGGTATCCTCCCTACTTTCTCATGACAAATTATCTCAGCCTTATGGCCAGACAACCAATCCATTCCTATGATTACAACCAATCCATTCCTATGATTACATCGAAACTCCCACTTCCAAAGGGCTCGACCCATTTATTTTGGCTTATTTCGATTAGGCCTGTTTCGGTCTCGGCTTATTTTGAGTACGAGCTTATTTTGCTTCAGGCTTATTTGATTTCGGTCATGTAAGCTTATAGCTCATTTGGTTTCAGCTTATATTTTGAGCTTATGGCTTATCTATGTTTTGGCTTATATTCGAGCTTGTGGCTTTGATAAGTGTAAATCACACATGTCCATTTATGCCTAAAATAACCCAAATAAACCCAAAACAGACCAAAAATGGCAAAAATATGCTTGTATTTGTGTTTTGTGTGTGCAGGTACGGATAAATCAAAAATCACAAGAAAACAGTCATAACGGGGCATAGCGGACACGTGAGGAATCAGAAGAGTACAATCAAAGATGCACCAAAGAATCAAAGCCGAGCCGAAAAGTCTAGCCTCTGTAAAAATCCAGTCAAAGAAATGGGCAAATACATTGGTCAACAAAAGTCAACAAGAACCATAATATTCCATTTTAACCCTCAAAGTTTCACAAAAGTCCAAAAATGTCCCCTCCTTTAATTGGGCCTCACCCGGATCTCAAAAGCCCACTTAACTAAGCTTATTTCCTTTTATAACAACCACAAGGGCCGGTTTTGCAATTGTCGAAAGTTATTTATAACTAAAAAAGGAAGATAGAACACAAGGGCCAAATGTGCAAACTCCCTAAAGTTATAACCAATTTAACTATCAAAAATTAGGCGCGAAACCCATTTACTGTTCACCCTTCGTCCCTAACATTTAACCCAGGGTAAATTAAGGGGCTTTTGAAAATTAAAGGGTGCGATTGTCAATTCAAGAGCTCTCAAGAACAATGGCGAGGTCATATCAGTCAAATCAAGGGTTACTTAAGCTCCTTCTCAATCAAAAGCCACGTCATCAATGCAAGAAGCACAAGGGGTGTGGGTTTTTGTGCTAAAACACTCACAAAAGAAGCACAAATACCTATAAATACCTATAAATAGGCCTCACTTCTCACACACATACCATTTAGTTTTTTATATAGTTTTTAGTCTAGCTTAAATTTCGTAATTTGCTTAAATGT
>BQNB010045908.1:23122-44015 GCA_026074375.1 Tanacetum coccineum | reverse complement strand
GGAAGCTCGTCTAGATTAGATGACAAAGTTGTCCAAGATAAGAGACAACGAGATGATAATGATCTCCAAGATGAGAGACACGATCAAACCGAGGAAGAAGAAGTTAAACCAAGAAGAAGCAAAAGGGCAAGAAACGAGAAATCGAATCAGTTGGTCTTTGACGCTTCGCCTCCTAATCGTTCGACGATTTTTGATGACATTGTTTCTTGGTCCTTTTTATGGTGTTCTAGTAGATGTAATAGGGTTTTTTCTTGGGAATATTGGTTAAAAATCCCCTATCTTATTTCTTTGTAATGTCTTTCTAGCTCCTTGCTAGTTTTTTTTTAAGTTGTCGTTAAAAAAAATACTTTCTTTTCTTTATACATGATACATTTAACTAGTAAATATCTTCCATGTTTTCATGAGATAATGTCCATAATAAGGAACCAAGAAACACAAGTATTAATGAGCTAGTATATGTACCATTTAGAGTTAATAAAAACTTGGACTAAAGACTAGTGTTTTGACCAACTTTTTCCCTTATTAATTTGCTCTCCATATTGCCCGAGCCCCACTCACATTAGTCTTTTGTCTTTGCGTTAAGATATACATTTGACTAGTCATAATACTATACAAACATAATCATACATATATAACTCATTCAAGGTCCTTTCCTTATCAAAAAAAAAATTCCAACGACATACTTTCTCTCACCTTTTGCTTCATATCCCAACTACCCAAATAAAACCACAAACACCAATCCATACAACTTCTTTTTATTCAACTACATTTACAAGGATGATTCCATACATCATATCTAAGGCATACCATGGAGTTTAAAAGCGTTGAGTTAAGCCTTTACAAGAATCAAGCCAAAGAAAAAACAAGTTAAGTTGTTTTCTTGAGAAAACTAAGGTTTCACTTCTTTATTTCAAGACTTAAGTCTAAATCACCAAGGGTGATTTGTTTTTTTCTTCCCCACTCATCACTCCATTCATCTAAGCTGTTATCTAAAAGCCCTACGCGTTTCATTTAACTTTCATGAATTATATGTATATAATTAAGAGGTTTATATAGTAACATCACCATTAGATATCGTAATAACATGAAACGATGAGTTTTACAACGTGTAACTCATTGGTTTTATAAACTTTATTGTTCATATGTTATGATGGAAGTTGACCAGAACCAGATTATAATGGGAATTATAAGTATTCAGCACAAGTGTATGAAATGGCGTTTTAAAAAAATTAATGAGTTAAAAAGTTTACTTCATTAAAATTATGGCAAATAATGGTGAAAAGATAGGTAAATAGACTTGATAATTATGGTCACAACCTTTCGACAAAAAGGACTAATGGACAATATAATACATAAGACATCTGACTACAAGTATTATAAGAGGACCTTATAATTGTACATCTTATTTAAGATCACAGACTAATTAAAACAAGTTTTATATACATAAATAAACCTCATTTATATTTCACAAAGGAACTGTCTTTGGTTCGAAATTTATCACAACGCCAATTAAATTTTTCTATACATACTAGACGTCACATCGACGAATTTACAGACTAGCAAAATAAACAGAACTCAAAACAATCGATCTATAACAGAAGGAGATACGCTAATTACGAAGTTACGATAATTAATTTACTTTTACAAAAAATGAATTTTATAAAAGTACTAGTTCATCTTCAGGGATATTTATTTTTTGACAAAAACATCATAAATAAATAGAATCTTTTTTCATGTTCGAGAACTGTGCTCGAAAGAATCGCTAAAACAGACAGCTAAACACGATTACAGATAACGACACAACGGTTTACTGGTTTTAACGGACGTATTCAGTTACATATAAAATAATTTTAATAAATACTCAATTAACAGTAAAAACAGTACTGTTCCATATTCATAGAGCCACAAAATAGAATTGTAAATTTAAGAGATACTCTTCACATATGAAAACAAGGTCGTCACAAAGAAACAACAAATCGGGCTTGTGACACGCGAATATTTATGCAACTATTTTTGTAACTTATCACTATTTCCTGAGGTGGAATAGTAGGTTCGTTCGTTTTATATACAATCTTTTTTGCGAAACATTTTTTACTAAGAATCATTTATATAACTTTATTAACAGTGTCCAAGACTTTACAAATATTAATATTTTACAAATTATCAATTGAATGGATATATTCGATTAACACAAGTAACAAACCAGCTACGATAATATTATCTAATGGCAATTTCAATATTTTTTCACAAAATTCAAATTAGATGGAGATGATGTAAGCATATAAGATATATAAGTAATGTATTAGTTTACCAAAGTACAGCTATACCCATTACGACCTATAGTTTAATCTTAGGTATGCCTTCGAGGACTTCACTAGTTCGTAGACTGAGAAA
This sequence comes from Tanacetum coccineum, assembly GCA_026074375.1. Classification (NCBI taxonomy): domain Eukaryota; kingdom Viridiplantae; phylum Streptophyta; class Magnoliopsida; order Asterales; family Asteraceae; genus Tanacetum; species Tanacetum coccineum. Next base: position 41,621 of record BQNB010045908.1, on the reverse strand, counting down.
CTACACGTGTTTCAATTCATGTAGGGGGGTACTTTGTAGATATCCTATTCACTATAGTTGAGTTCATACCACATATCTTTTCATTCTTTTAAACGATTTACATAAACGGTTTCGGGGTGAGAATACGTGCTTGTTTACTACGATATACTTATTGATTCTTACTACGTAATCGTTACCTGAACTATTTTTTACCAAAGCTTGATTTTTTACATACATGATTTGGAGATCACTCGAATACCTATGATTTGAAACCGTGAAATTTTGGACATTGATTTGTTTTAACTTGGAACACAAGTGTTTTCAAATTGTAGTGCTAACCAGATTACAGCCTGAAATGCTATTGCCTAAGAGGCAAGCGAACATCGGGTGCAAATCCTTATATTACGAAAGTATAATTCAACATTATCGCATTGAGCTCGTAACACCGAAGCGTTAACACAACATATATCTTTTCATATGCTCATAAATTGCCCCAAACACTAGGTATTATCGCCTTATACCTACTATTACTCAATACAAAATGTTCGTTTTCTTAGGTGTTCACAAATGGATCCATACCCCGGACAGGGTTGTCAAACCCAATAGATCTATTAATTGTACTTAGCGCTTACCCCTACAAGGTAATTAACGGTTCACGAAATTAGAGACTTTGGCAATAACGACTCATGCGGATAATTTCATAATTGGGTCAGGCATACCCTTCAAGCACTTATGTCCCATTTAAAACAAATAATGTCTTCAAAATTCACGGTTTTGTAAATAGATAATCAATGATCTCAAATCATGTAGTAAGCAAATCAAGCTTTAATAAATTCATGAGTAAACAACAATGTATCACACATGTATTAGAAGTCATGTATTAAGCAAGTAAAAGCTTTAGTAAAAATATTCATGTAACGCTTGAGTAGTAGAAATCAATAAGTTTACTTAGTAAAATGAGCATGTATTCTGACCCCTAAAACAGTTTATGAAAACCATTAAAAGATAAAAGGTGGGGCTATGAACTCACCGAGAAGTAATGAATGAGTAAGTACTTAAGTTAGATCAAGTATGGCTTAAAACCACGGTCGCCTAAGTATCACCTAGAAATAATGGTGACTTAGTACAAAGGAATAAAACGCACACGATGAAAACAACCAAAAGATACAATGAAGAAATCGTGATCATGATATGGCATTCTAATTACTTTTAACTAAGTGAGATTTATCTAAACATCCCTTTAGGACCCGATCTAATATACCTTTAAGTGACATCCTCTTTTAGGCCTTAATCCTCTAATTTACAATTTCATTTACGTTAATTAACTCCTTTTAAAACCATGCGTCTTTACAAATTTCCGCCCTTACCCGACTTAATGGACCTATATCTCAAAATTCGTAATAGGTATAAACGAACGGGTTTCGCCTCAAACAAGCTTAATGAACCTAGTTTACTGTTGTTATAAACCAAACACTCCAATGTATCCAGAACTTAAGTAAAATGACCAATTTACCCCTAAGTACACAATCTGAGTTTTGGAAATAATTTCCCGCTTCACCATTTTGATCATATCTCACAATCCGTAACTAGTTAGAACTCCATTCAAAAGCTCAAGTTTAAGTCTATCAATTATATACAACTTTTAGTTTTAGAAAAATAGTACCTAAGTTCAAATTTTTTAAGATATATTCGTTTGAAAATCTAGGCACAATTTCTAGTTAGTTTCGCCATTTTGATCGTAACACATTCATCCGAAATAGTTACGGCTTTATCCAAAGAACCACATGATCCTCATATGTTGTACCCTTCACCCATGTAAAAGCCCTATAGCCTCCAAGTCAAATAAAATTCATTACAAGCCTAACTATCTGTATTACAAATTCTGGGTACACACTAAGTTTGTTTCCATGGTTTGGTCGTATCTCGACCATCCGAAATAGTTGGAGTTCCATCCAACTCACCACTAGGACCTGAGATATTAACCTAATCATTTATGTAAATAACCAGTAGGCTTTAAGCCAAAATTATTCCATTATATCACAAACTATCTACATAACTCGATTCAATGACCCATTTTGACTAGTTTCACTAATTTGGGCGTAACTAACTCATCCGGAGGAGATACGACTTCATCCAATTCACCATATAAACCTGAGATTATAATCTATCCATTTATGTAATACAGTAGGCTCTAAGCTAAAAATATTTCATTAACACACAAATGTTTGGACTAGTTTCACTCATTCGGCCGTAACTTGGTCATCCGGAGGACTTAAGGCTCCATCCAAAGCACCACATACACCTTGTATGTTGCTCAACCCAACAAAGTAATAAAATCATAGACCTCAAGAAAAAAAATTCGACATCACACCAAAAACCTGTTGTCCTAAATTATCAATCACAATCCGCTTCCAAAATCCAATGTGACCTAATTTATAACCATCCTAAGCTACTACCTATCGCCATATCATTTTCACAATCATGTAATAACATGGATGCATCATATATTCCATAAATTAAACAAAATAAATAAACTCATGAATTAACAATAACAATTAAGCAAGAGATTGGGGCTTACGTAGCAACAATTAAAGAAAAAGAAGAACCAAACACCCCCTTAGGGTTCGGCCTAGATCGAACCTCAAGCAAAAACCAAAATTAAAACTTCCCTTTGATTTACCGAGACCAAACACTCTCTTTTAAATCAAACCTCAACTTTTTATTAACCAAATCTTGCAAATAACACTAGTATTCAACCCCTTTAAACCTTGATTACACCCAAAATCAATAAAATCATCAAAAGCTAAGAATCTTGAAAAAGTCTTGCATGTTGTTTATTCTTGTAAAGAATGGTGAGGATTAGTATGGAAGTGATATAAGAATGATTTGGAATTGATTGGGAAAGTTTTGGTGAAGATTTACTTAATGTTGTTGTTGGTCGTCGAACACAGAAGGAAGAAGAGGAGAGACATGATTTTTGTTAACTGTGTAGATTATGTGTTTTAAAAAGGAAGAGAATAATATATATGGAACAAATTCTAGTTTGTATCGACATATAAAAAAATAAGATGTTTGTTTGGGCTTATGTTGTGGTCGGTTATGAGGGGGAGGGAAAATGGGCTTGGTAATTTTTTTTATCAATTTAGACTATACAAATTTTGGGCTTAAACATTTAGTTATCTCATTATTAAATGTAAAAACACTATTTTGACGCGGTTTCGGCAAAAACATGGAAAAAGTCAAGAAATACTAAAAATAAAATAATTAGACTTCCGGAGCAATAATATGAAATTTTTAGCTTCTCCAACGCTTAAACGGATAAATATCCTAAGCACGGCTCAGAAATAGCCAAAAACGACGATTTTCACCAAATCGGCTAACAAGTAAAACACAAATTTTTTATTCAAAGATAGAAATAGGAACGGATTCGAGATTTAATATTGGCCGTAAAATACGAGATATTACACCCATAGAAGTTGCAAAGTCATCCTCACAGTCATCAGCATTGTTGGAGCAAGGATGATCATTGCCATCATTATGGGGTGTATCATACACTCTTCCATCATCATTGGGACTTAAAGAAGTTTGAAAATCAGAATGCGTCTCATCAAAAAAGTTTATACCATTGACATTATTATTAGAAGACGCAGATAAAATACTTTGTTCCTTTTGAAGACTATCATTCATTTTAAAAGGAAAAATATTTTCATAAAACTTTATATCTCTTGAATAATAAATCATTTTTGACTCAAGACTGTAAACTTTATAAGCCTTTTTGTTGTAGAGAAACCAATAAGAACACATTTTTCAGATTTAGCAGAAAACTTATCAGAATTATTAAGAACAGATGAGAAACAAAGACATCCAAAACTTCTTAAATGAGAGAGTTTTGGTTTAAAACCATACACAAGCTCAAAAGGAGATTTGCCATTAAGAACAGAAGAAGACAACCTGTTAATAAGATAAGCAGCAGTTAAGACACATTCAGTCCACATATTTAAAGGAATACCACTTTGAAACAAGAGACTTCTGGCAACATTAAGAAGGTGTCTGTGCTTCCTCTCAGCAATTCCATTTTGCTAAGGAGGATAAGCACAAGAAGTTTGATGAATTATACCAAGACTGTTAAACAATTCAGTCATTTTATTATTGACAAATTCTGAACCATTATCAGACTTACTGTTTTGTATGCATTTAAGTGATTAAGAATCATATTAATGTAACTAACAAAATGATAATATACTTCATCTTTAGTTTTTATAAGATAAATCCAAACAACCCTGGTATAATCATCCACAATGGTTAAGAAGTATCTAAAACCATCCTTACTAACCACCTTATAAGGACCCCACAGATCCAAATGGATCAATTCACCAATATCAGTGGTGAAAGGAAAAGGCTCTCTAGTTTGCTTAGCCTTGTGACAGATGTCACATGGGAGTCTTTGGTGAAATTAAGGTCCTGTTAAAGCATATCAACAGCTTGGTCAGAGGGATGACCAAGCCTAGTATGCCACATAGACTTAGAAATTACCTATAGTCTGACTATTAGAAGATAAGGGAGAGTCATAGTCAAACATATATAGGCCACCATTTTCACTACCAGTCCTTACAATTTTGTTTTGATGCAAATCCTGAATAAAACACTTAGTTTCAGTAAATCCCACAAACATTCTTCTATCTCTGATAAGCTTATTTACATAAAGCAAACTCACACAGTACTCTGGGATCACCAACACATCAAATAAAACAATTTTATCAGATAATTTCAAAATTTCAACATATTTAATTTTTGCAGGAGTCCCATTAGGATGACCTACAGTTAGGTTTAAATCAGTTATATCAATAATTCTAAACATATTTAATGTGGAAATAGTCATGTGTTGATTGGCTCCAGAATCTATAATCCACCCCAAAGTAACTTTACACATCACAGAATTGCTATTATAGAAAATTTTGAAGTTAAGATTAAAAAAGATATTGCTGTTGAAGAAACTACCCCTACCTGCCATATTGGCCTGGACACTTCCAGAAGGTGCTTCATTGATGAGATTCATCAACTTCATCATCTGTTCATTAGTGAAAGATAATGAAGCACCTTTCTTAGAAGATGAAGAAACAGAATTAGCATTTAAGGTTTTAGGACCACTAGGCTTAGATCCAGGATTCTTATTATACCCAGGAGGATACCCAATAATATCAAAACATCTGTCAACAGTGTGACCAACCTTTCCACAGTTTGCACAACGCATGCTAGGGTTAGGACCTCTATTATTAGTAGAATTTCCAATCCTTTTTGTTATTATCAATTTTTTGTTCCCATTATTATTCCAAGAATTCGATTTAGCCACAAAACTAGAAACATGAGGTTTGGTCACAGAACCAGAAGAAGAAGAGGCTATGCCTCTATGAGATTATTCTCTGGATATGATAGCAAAAGCATCTTTCACATCAGCAAGAGTCTCCCTAGCTAGAAGACTACCTCTAATAGGTTGGAACACATCATTAAGACCCATAAGAAATTGCATAAGTTTGATTAACTGATTATGTTTAGAAACATCTTCCCTTGCAGCACAAGAACACTTAGGCAATTTGGTCATAATGTCAAATTCTCTCCATAATGAATTCAATTTATGATAATATTCAGAAATAGTAAGTTCACCTTGTTTGAAATTATGAATTTTTTGAAGAAGATTAAAAATTATAGACTCATCAAGTTTATCATAAGTTTTTTTAAGTTGAGCCCAAACCTAAAAAGCATTATCAGAGAAATTTTGACCAAGAAACAAGTCTTCAAAAACATAATTAAGCAACCAAGATAACACAATAGAATTACATGTCTCCCACTGATTTGACAAGGGATCACTATTAGCATAAGTGGATTTAAGACAAGTTCCATCTGGAAAACCAGTTTTATTTCTAGTATTAATGGCCAATTTCATAGCAACATCCCATACTCTATAATTTTCAGTTCCAGTAAGCTTAACAGATATGATAGTATTAGAATTGAAATCACTAGTTTGCAAATGCAAAGGATTACCTAAATCCAAATTGCTAATCTTAACATCACTAGAACTAGCACCAACCATGATGAAATAAACAGATAATCACTGACAAAGCAAATAAAAGACAGAAATCATATACGACAAGAAACTATATAAAAAAATAAAGACCAAAATAAAGGAAGAATTCCTAAGATTTATAAAACTACACAATTGAGAGAACTGGAGTTGGCCAGAGCAGGTATTCACACCAATCATAGTTGGAGGATCAAGGAGTTAACCGAACTCGTTTGCACTATCCACAATCAAGATTTTATAAATCTTAATGAACAGACTTACAGAGCAATAAAGCAGCGGAAATACAAGATCTATCACCTACACACTTGATTCACTTAGTCAAGTGTACAGATGAACCCAGGAAGGAAAAACCCCAAAAATTAAAATTAGGGTTTCAAAACCCTAAAATCAATTTTCACCAATTAACCACAGATCCACCAAATCAATACCCAAATAGATCAAGATTCGCCACCAGAAGATCTCCAGAAACCAAGATCTAAGAAAACCCACAAATTTGAACAAACCCTAAATTCAAAAAATCACCAGATCAGAACCTGGCTATGATACCATGTAGAAATTATAACAAATATTGAGTGAATCTAACCAACCACCCCTTGATTTACTTATAATCTCAGATCCAATACAATACAAAAAAATAAATCAAGATTGATCACAAAGAATGATCAATCAATACAACTGATAATGATACAATACTTAGATAGATCAAAACAATTGATCTATCCACTGAAACTAACAATACTATGAGAGAGAGATATTAGGGTTTTTGTAAAGAGAGAGAGAGAGATCGAAGATATGAAGACCAGCTAACCTCCAGCTTATATAGGCAGCAACTATCAAGACTTGGCAACTTTAACCCTTGCGCATATAACCGACATACAAACACAAACTAAACATAGGGTTAGAGGTTAGAAAGACTAAGAAAAAATGACAATACAAGCCTCTGAACTTTTAGACAGAAAAACTTGATATATTTAACACACATATCTTCTACTTTCTATATTATATTATTTTTCTTTTCAAATCCAAATGTTAATCCTAATATAAATTCAAATTCAAATCCTAATCTTAACCCGGCTACAAACTAAACGAGCCCTAAGTTATTTGAATATTTTGGTCTGCATGTACCTCCATTAAGTTGCACGAAGTGAATAATCAAAGATTGAGATTTGCTAGTGGGTGAATCAGTGAATGTTTTACCATCATTTCATTTAGCGCTACTAATGAATAGACGCCGGCTTGTTTGTTCAAATTTTTTATTAAGTCATGTTTAATTAAGAAATGACTTAATGCAGACACCCTCAGTTTTATTACTTAATATTTTCAATCATATTTCTCTATTAAGTCACAAACAAACAGTTTTTACATGATTTAGTGAATTTTGTTTTTTTTCTTCATATTGAGTCAATTAAATCGAATTCAAACACCTAAAGTTTTAATGATAAATAGTTGTGTATAACAATTCGCTGTTCTAATGGATTCCGAAAGTGGCTAACAATTTTCGACGTTTGCAGCGTATAAGAAGAGATACAACGTAACGCATTACATTTTTAGACGTCAAATGATATATTTGTTGATGCGTTGTTTAACTTTAGTTGTCGATACAAAAATATTTAAAAAGTATTTTAAGACATTGTTAATGTTTTTAGAAAATTATTGTCGGAAAAAAAATACAACAGAAAGACGGAAAAAGTGCAAAATATTGTGTAAGTGTTGGTCGACACCCAAAAGGCCATAAAGAATGCACGAAGTCAAGGTTTTCCCGCTAAATAAAACATTTAGTATTAGTCAATATAATTAATGTCATTTATTATGACCATAATAGACGTGTCATATTCTTGGTATGATTATATTAACCTTATCATAATTTGCTGTAGATGAGTTGTAGGTCTTATCTTTGGCTCAAGCCTTTTCCTTGTAACCTATATATACTGTATGTTTTTGTGAAAATAATCAAGGAAAACCAATTACTCTTCAATATTTATATTGACTAATATTTAGTTGTTAATATCTATTGTAAGGTTAAATGGGGCTTTCAACAAGTCTATTAAACATGAGGGGGACTCTTTTGTCAAATCAACTAATCAACCACTAAAAGTCTTAATGTGTTGTCAACGATTGAGATTAATAAAAGGGTGGTGTTTTCGTGCCTTTTACTCCAAGTATTATGTAATAAAAGTCGTTATGTGTTGACAACGATTCGAAAATGCAAATGCAATCGAGACAAAAGAAAACACGAATCATACTTTACGTCGAGTTAGACAATACACTAAACCTGTCTTTCATTTTATGTGATCAGAACTAAATTGTGATGCTCTTCCACCCGAGCAAGATTGGACCAAACGTCTATGACTTTATACGAAAATTGGATAGAGAATCCAAGATTCTGAGCTAACTCGTTGATGAAATCTTAAGTTTTCTACCTCATTTTGTGTAGCTAGTATTTTGTTCAGCTTAACTAAAATTTTACAGATTGTCGACATAAAAGGGAAAATAATATTTTTCCTTTGTCGTGAAAGTTGTCTTTTATGTTGCGAAACATGTTATAGCATGATGATCTAACGGGACGGCTTATAGCAAGAGTATAACCACAAACATAAGTTACGTAACCAATGGACATTAAACTTGAACTCACATAGTTTACCAAAAATGAGAGACGTGAGCTCAATTATATTCTGTTTACTACTATCATTCTATTAAAACAACTTTGGTAAATTATACACGTAATCACTAAAAGAATAAACAAACAAATAAATGAAAATGCAACTGTTACTTCATTAATCCATACAATGAAGCCTGAAAAGATAGATGTGTTAGCCTTTTATGAAGTTGGGTCAAATTTTACTTTTTATATAAACTTGAGCCCATTATCAGCTCAATTTTCGACTTAACGCCTTATGACTTTTTTATAAAAAATCAGCTTTCATGGTTGACGTTGTCTGCTCGATGAATATGCTGTAACGAGGTAATTTTGCCCCGCGCGTTGCGGCGAGAGTTTACGTGTTTGAATTTAAGGTGGACATTTTTAACCAGCTCTGCTGCAAGCCGTAGGGTTTTATGTGAAAATTTTCTTTGTTACACAAACATTCCTTAGATTTAACTCAGGAAGTGTTCCTGAAATAGGTAGGTAACTACAACCTTTTATGTAACTTTTAATTATATAGGAGTATATGTACTTTTTAAGGACTATGTTTGTTATCTCAAGTAAACCTTAGGGATATTTGTAATCACAAGTAAACTTCAAGGACTATATGTAGTTTTTATGGACTATATTTATAATTGCAAGTAAATTTCAATGACGTTTTTTGCTATTCTTGATTGAAGTTTACTAAAATAGTACATTTTGACAAATGTTTACAGCATCGCTACATATCTTACAATTTGCTCCTACTTATCATCCTACCAACACAATAAGATGACATGTGAAATCTATTTAGTATCTTTCATAATGTCTTCAATCATATTTAAACATTCACCAATAACATTAGTAGGAGAATAAGTAAGAAAATTTCGTAAAAAAAAATCGCACTTTTCATGTTTATATCTAAAATAAAATGGAATAGACAAATAAATATCTTTGTGTCAGAATATCGCCAAAAAATATGCACTTACATTTGCATGCATGTTTTTATGTTCATGATACTTAATGTCTAACACACAATCGATATGATCTTATGCTTGGTATCACTTACTTAGCATTGCTTGTTTGTTGGGATATGTTCCCTTGGTGTGTAAGCTAAACGAATGTTGTTGTCTGCCTGTTTGTTGCACTAGTTTCGTTTATGAATATGCTAGTGCTTTTATACGGTAATTGGTTATAATCGTGCACCGTTTGGTTTCGTTGACATGTTATGTCTAAAACTTTTCGGGCATATATGATCGTGTTGTGCCAAACAATGGATGCGGGTACTTAGTGGAGATTCTGGTTTTCGGAATTTTTCTGGTTGACATTTGATTTTTTGCTTCCTTTATCTTAACACACTTAATCTTTTCAATATTTTCTAAAGCTGAAAAGACGTAACATAGTTTTTTGAGATTTACCGAAATACGTAACATGCTTTATAAATTGTGTGTATCGTTAAAATACTTTTGATTTTTTTTTCAATATCGCTAATATGACTGGGTTAACTGGTTATCTCTAAGTGATTTGACTGAAATACTCTTGTGTGTTTTTTCTTTAAATTTGTTTCTGCATGTGTTTTTGAGTTCCAAAATTTGGCCAACGACCACTGCACATCCACCAACACTTTTTCGAGTAAAACCCATAACTAAACCAAGTTTCAAAGTCATCAGTATTTTTGTTAACAACATTATCACTGTATTAAACCACTAAATTAGATCACCAAACATTGCTCCTAATCTCGATCCGCATTTTAATCCAAATACCACATTTATAAATGTTTGCCGCTATAAATAACAAATAGGTTTGCATACATAAAAATCGATTAAAGTTTACCCTTTTTAGATAGTCTGAACATGATCTTTGCTGTTTACACGGTTTTTTTAATTCAAAGTTACTTAATATAGATTATGCATTTCTCAAATATAAGAGGGATTCATCATTGAGTAGTTTCAAGATCATTCATGGAAGTCTGACACATTACTTCCACTTATATTTCATTCGAAATTCAACAAAAGCATTGATGTTAGCTCTTTTTTTTTTGAAATTTAGCATTATTTTCATAATATATGTTTTTTAATTATTTTACTCCAATCTAAATTTCAATAGTAATCTTATAATGGAGGCAATGTAGTGATGTTTAGCCTTTCAACTTTGCAATTTATATTTTGAGAGCATCAACCATGCTTGGTTAATATGTTTAAATAAATTCAAGTGGTATTAATTAAAGGTATATTTGACGCAATTAGCTGTTAGTAGAACTGTAGATGTAGATTAAAATGAAACATAAAGTATAAAAAATTAATTTGTTTTATAAGCTGCATGATTTATCATTTGATTTTAAAAAATTACGGAGTATAAAAACTTATTTTTCATAATCTCTAATAAGTAATGTTTACTAAATAAAACTTACATTTTAAGTGACTAATTTTTCAAGAAAATAATTACTGTAGTATTATTTTTTCAAAAGCCAGTACCAAATATTTACCAATAGATTAGATGACCCTTAAGTCGTTAAAAATATCATGTAAGCACCTTTTGTTTTTACATAAAGAGCATGTGATATCTAAATTAGGTGCTATTTTAAAGTACTCAACAGCTAAACAAGAGGAATTAAGTTTGCAATTATAAGTTAATAATTAAGTTAATGGTGCGCGTGCTTGGCAAGAATAAATATATGATAAATTCGTGGATTTTCTTGTCACATAATCATTCTACTAATCATATTCCCTCCACTCATGTCTCTTGCCAACAAATTTAGCTCATCCATTTTTCCTTTAATCTCTTTTTAATTTAATTTCCTTAATTAATAAACGCATCTATACAAATCTACCTATGTATTTTAAATCTTTGATGATCTAAATCGGGGCTTTTACATATATCGATGCTTATTATAAAAATAGCAGGGTACTCGCGCGTTGCGGCGGCGGATACCCTGTGACGATTGACTGAAGAAACGGATCTCGGTTCACCCGTTTGTATCGGTTCGACGGGTCCTCCCCAGTTCGTTTTCGGATGACTTTTATTAGCTAGCAAAACCGTTGGCGACCTCGGTTCCCGGTTGAGCCCGTTGGTCTGGTCCGGTTTTCAAAACTATATGTACCATCAATTTGTTAGCATATAATTGTATAAAGCTTTGTGTATTTTATTAGTTTGTACAATGTGTATAATAACATAAACTTTTTTATTTTATGGGTGTTTTAAAAATAACATTAATTAGTGTGTTTATGGCATCTGCGCCCCTCACGCCGTTGCTCAAACCGGACAATGGGATCAGGCCTATTGCTGTGGGCGCGATTTGGAGGAGGTTGGCCTCTAAGGTGGCTATGAGGGGTGTCAGGAAGGAGATGTCCAAATACCTTGGGGACTTTCAGTTTGGGGTGGGAGTCCCCAGCGGGGCAGAGGCCGTGCTTCATGGCGCGAATAGATTCTTAAATAAGTTTCACTCGGATGGGTCATTGGCTATGCTTACTGTTGATTTCTCTAATGCCTTCAACTTGGTGGATCGGACTACCCTCCTACATGAGGTTCGGACTCGATGCCCGTCTATTTCCTTATGGGTGGATTTTTTATATGGTCAGTCGGCGAGGTTATATGTGGGTGATGACCATATTTGGTCCACGACTGGAGTTCAGCAGGGGGACCCTTTAGGGCCTCTTCTTTTTGCTCTAGTTTTGCACCCACTTGTTCATCGGATCAGGGATTGCTGCCAACTGCTTTTCCATGCTTGGTATTTGGATGATGGTACGATTATCGGAGACACTAAAGAGGTTGCGAAAGCCATAGATATAATCAGGGCAGAGGGGCCCCGCCTGGGCCTTGAACTCAACATTAAGAAAACAGAAGTTTTTTGGCCATCATGCAATGGGGTGAAGGTGAAGGAGGGGTTGTTTCCCCGCGATATTGGGAGACCGACGTTGGGTGTGAAACTCCTTGGAGGCGCGGTTAGTCGGGATGCGGGGTTTATTAGTAGTTTGGCTGTGAAAAGGGCATCTCGTGCTGTGGAACTAATGAGTCTTCTCCCAAGTCTACGGGACCCTCAATCCGAGCTCCTTTTGCTCCGCTCATGCATGGGCGTCGCAAAGCTGTTGTTTGGTCTCAGAACGTGCCAACCTATGTATATAGGGGAAGCCGTTTCTATTTTTGACAATGGCCTTAGGAGGGCGATAGAGGCTATTGTGGTTTGTGGGGGTCCTTTTTTTGGGGATTTCCAATGGAGGCTAGCATCACTTCCAATTCGGTTTGGTGGGTTGGGTTTATGTTCGGCTGAGGATGTATCTACTTATGCTTTTGTGGCCTCGAGGGCGCAATCTTGGAGTTTGCAGGACCACATTCTTCAGGGATGTGGTATTGATGGGGCTGATTCTGACTATGGATATGCATTGGATCGTGTGCGCATGTCCCTCCCTGAATTCGATCTTAGCGGTTTCTCTAACAAGGACACCGCCCCCCCAAAGCCCAGAATGTTTTGGCGTGTGCCCTATTTAGTGAAATTGTCAAGAGTTTGGGAGTGAGCTTTGATTTATCCCCTCGCCAAAAAGCAGTAGTTGAATGTCTCCGAGCTCCCCGTGCTCAGAATTTCTTGACCGTTATCCCCATTGAAGGACTAGGCCAACATATGTCGGCTCTGGAGTACCGGACTATCCTTAAGTACCGGCTAATGATCCCTCTGTTTCCGGTTGATGAGCCTTGCCCAGTTTGCCGCAAGGTTTGTTTGGATTCTTTTGGTGAGCATGCGGTCCATTGCAAGGAGTTACCTGGTTTCAAATATAGGCATGATTTGGTTAGGGATGTTCTGTATGATGTTCTTAAACGAGCTGGAATTTCTTCTAGAAAGGAGGCCCCCGTGAACTTTCTGACAGATCCACTCGAAGGGAGGTCTACCTTACGGCCAGCTGATATACTTGTGTTTGGGTGGGCCGGGGGGAAACATGCTTGTGTGGATGTTACTGGAGTGTCCCCTCTTGTTGGGCTCAGGGACAATGGGTTTGTTGCAGGACAAGCTGCGTTGAAAGCGGAATCGAGCAAAGTTGCTAAACACGAGAAAGCTTGTTTAGAGAATCAACACGTGTTTATCCCTTTTGCTTTTGATACATTTGGTTTCCTAGCACCGGAAGCAGATGAGTTTTTGAATAGGGTTCAACGGGTTGTGCAAAGTAATTTTTCGACCCCTAAGACACAAAACTTTATTTTTAGTAGGATTGGTTTTGCCATCCAAAAAGGGGTTGCGGCGCAGCTTGTTGCTCGTTTGCCCGCCATCTTATTGTAAACGTTGATTTGATCTAATCAATTGTAATAATGCATACCTTATTATATCATCATGATTTGAATCTATTTCTTCATCTGGATGATTGAAAGGAGTGTTATTTTTGGCACACGCTTTTTTTATAAGGTTACCGAAGAAAAGTTCTCTCACACAACGTAATAAGTTCTTTTTAGGTTTCGTTTTATTTAATGCTTGTCTGTTATCAACTTAATATCCCCAAGTGTATAACGCAGATAGTTTCTTTGCGCATAGTCCTCGTCAGAGTAGTGCAATTTGTCTCCAGCCAAACGCTAATACAGGTACGTTATTATCGTCTCGAGTCACACCGGTGTAGCTTGATATACCTAGACGTTGATACGGGTATGTTATTATGTTTCGAGACCAAACTGCCGACATAAGTCAACATCCTCCCACGTGGTCAATAGTCCCACTTGACTTGCCATATCTGCATTCCCACAAGAATTTTATTTGGGCATGAAAATAATACAACTAATATAACAATAGATTATATGTTTTTATTCAAATATTCAACAAAAAATGCATACTAACTTAGTAAGTATAGTAAAAATCAGAATGCATGTTATTTTAAATCTTAGCAAAATCAGATAATAACAAGAACAGTTTTAATGAACAGAGAGAAGAATATTTTACGTGAGAGAGCTTTCAAGTTTGATGAAAATGAAGTGGTGTTAAAAGGGCATATATACCATGGTTTCTTTCTTTCTTTTTCACTTGGTTTCAGAATAAACTTTTACAATACATAAAACATTTGCATCCAAATATTGTTTTTGTTACATGAAAACAAGTTTTATATAACACAATCAAAATAATTTAAGGTTAAAATTGAAGATGAATGACTTCGAAAGTCAATAGTGGACACATATTTAGGGATGGAGAGAGTACAATAGTTTTGTCTTACGTGTCATGTTTTGGACGGTAGAAACTGGAAAGCACGTGTACAAATTGTAAATAGACTTTCTCGCTTCATAGCGAAAATTACTTGCAGGGACTTATTAACACCCATGTGTCCTGCAGAGGACCTAATTTCTTCGATTTACCAATTAGGACCTCCTTATCGCGACTTATTTTGAGAGAGAATCGTGATATACACGTGTCGAGCTAAGGATGATTCACAAAAAATATATATATATAATAAATACTTTGCCATGTCACAATGTCGCTCTTATATACTAGCGAATATAAAAAAAAAAAAAAATTCGCCATGTCACAATGTCGCTACTTTTATGTAGTGATAAAGAAAAAAAAACATGATTGACCCTACCACGTGGTCTAACATATAAGAAACAAATACATGTCATATACTCGCTACTTTTATGCAGTGTTTTGAAACCCGGTTCGACCCGGCCGGTTCAACCGGTTGAACCGGTTCCCGTTCTTCTTTTGAGCCTTGCATCTTGGGATGTCAAACGGTGTCGACCAGACCCGACCTGAACCGATAAAAGATTATAGTGGTCGGGTTCAACTCGGCTTTTGGTTAACGTCCACCGAGACCTTATAGGGTCGGGTTTGGGTTATTTTTTTTCATATTTTTCGGATCGGGTTCAACCGATAACCCGATAATATATAAGCATACACTGTTTTGTTTTTTTCTTTCATTTTGGCCCATGGCTGTTAAGCAAATGAATTTTTTAGCCGAAAACACATTATATCTAAACTACCTAGTTTGTCGTAGGTAGACTGGTTGCGAGGGTTGAATGTCAAAACCAAAAAAGTTGCCGAAAAGTTTGACGAATTTCTTCTTTGTCTTTTACTCACTTCATCTCCTGAGATTAAACATATTCTCATCTATACCAATACCATGGTTGTTTAGTTTTACGACTAGCTATAAGTAAGTTTACTTCTCCTACAACCTAAAATAACTTGCAGGACATGTTTGCTGTGTTGTTACATTCATACGAGTGATGAAAAAGCTACAAGAAGAGATTAGGTTAATAGCCCAAGGCAAACAAAAATCACTTATGCAAACAACGGAGCATGTTTAAATATGCTCAAATATGCCACTGTGGTTTTTTCTTTTACATGTTCAACCCGATAACAACCCGACAACCCAACCCGATTCAACCCGACCCGTTTTGACCCGATAACTGGTAACCCGATACTTTATAGGGTCGGGTTAGGGTCAATATTTAGGACACCAAAACCCGATTCAACCCGACACGATCAACCCGATAACCCGACAACCCGACCCGATAACACCCCTAGTAGCGACCACGTCAGGACTTCAACACGACGACGTCGTAGCGATATCTCAATATATACAAAACAGATTTTAGGGTTTTAAGTGTGTAACTTTGTATAACTTTAGGGAGACAAACCCTAGTCTTTGTAGCAGCTTTAAAGGCCGTTTTAAGGGCCTCAAAACCCTATTCTAACTACCTTCTATCCATGTTTTAATCAAGTAAGAGTGTTTTACTACATTTGATGAAACGCCCATTTCCCAACTCCAAAATTAACCGAAAATTAAAAACTTTGCGGAAACGCAAGACCGGGAATGACCTTATGTCCCTTTTTAATAAACCGACCAAAATACATTACCATTCAGTCCTTGAAAGTATCATAAACATAAAATAGACTCAAATACCTTTTCAACGATATAAAGAACGTCTTCTAACTCTTTACTGTTCATTATATACGAAAGAAATAAGAATGATAAAAATCTAAAAAAAAAAAAAGGTACCATACGGCTTTATGATTCTGGGCATACAGCCGTTAGGCGTTTACCTCCAGACGTCATAACACGACAAAATCCCAAATCTTCCAGAAAATCATTAATCTAATAACATATTGAGCATCATTTACAAAAACATTTATGGTCCAAAAAACACCCGTGAACACGACTTATACATGTTTTGCCAACATACCGATTTGCACCCATTTACTACACTTCTTAAAAAATAGACCTTATTTAACAACCAAGTCCTGGACTTTGGACGCCTTTGAGCTCGGCATCTAATACAATATCTTACACATAACGCAAAGGTACATTCAAATCAGCTCTCACAAACACCTTCTTTCCTTTCAGCTAGGCTGGGGACAAGTTTCCAACGCTCTTCTTAGCAGCTGATATCACGCCTCTTCTGCTAGTACTAGTCATTGGCTTGGAAGAAGAAAGCGCGTGGAGATCGAATGAAGCGGCTGAGACTGCGGAGGGCAGTTGAAGAAGAAGAAAGCGCGTGGAGATCGAATGAAGCGGGTGAGGCTGCGAGGGGCTTGGAAGAAGAAGAAAGCGCGTGGAGATCGAATGAAGCGGGTGAGGCTGCGAGGGGCTTGGAAGAAGAAGAAGAAAGCGCGTGGAGATCGAATAAGCCGGGTTGAAGAGTCGGCGAGAGACTTGGAAGAAGAAGAAAGGCGCATTGGAGAACGACTGAAGCGTGAGGCTGCGAGGGGCTTGAAGATCGAAGAAACGGCGTGAGATCGAAGCAAGCGGTGAGGCTGCGAGGGACTTGCGAAGAAGAACGAAAAGCGCGTAGAAATCGAATGAAGCGGGTGAGGCTTGGAGGCTTGAAAAGAAGAAGAAAGCGCGTGAGATCGAATGAGCGGTTGAGGCTGCAGGGCTTGAGAAGAAGATAAGCCGACCACCCTCATCGCCAGAAACCACCACAATTATTCTATCAAAACACACATACTATGATAATTATCTTGAATCGGGTGAATCACAACAATACACAAACAAATACTGCGAGCTGACACACACGCAGGTGCCTTCCCAACCAATAAAGAAAGGCGCGTGGAACACCTCACTTCACATCACAATCTGACATAAGCGGTTATCACTCTTATCCAAATCTAGTTGAAACTTAAACTCCGCTCTAAATATTCAAATAAATAAAATATAATATATTATAAAAAATAAACTCACAACTACAGGCGAGATCGCCACATCTCATCTCTCTCATTCACTCCTTATCTATCACACAAATACATATAAACAACTACACACTACACTATAGCACCCAAACATAATAATATCCCTCACCACATCTACGATATTCTCACCAATCGAAGACTTGATGAAAAAGAAAGCGCGTAGATCGAATGAAAGCTTGGGCTGCCGAGGGCTGGAGAAGAAGAAAAAGCGCGTGGAGAATCGAATGAAGCGGTAGGCTGCGAGGGCTTGGAAAGAAGAAGAAGAAAGCGCCGTGAGATCGAATGAAGCGAGGCCTGCGAGGGCTTGAAGAAAAAGGAAAGCGCGTGGAGATCGAATGAAGCGGGTGAGGCTGCGAGGGGCTTGGAAGAAGAAGAAGAAAGCGCGTGGAGATCGAATGAAGCGGGTGAGGCTGCGAGGGGCTTGGAAGAAGAAGAAAGCGCGTGGAGATCGAATGAACGTAGGCTGCGAGGGGCTTGGAAGAAGAAGAAAGCGCGTGGAGATCGAATGAAGCGGGTGAGGCTGCGAGGGGCTTGGAAGAAGAAGAAAGCGCGTGGAGATCGAATGAAGCGGGTGAGGCTGCGAGGGGCTTGGAAGAAGAAGAAGAAAGCGCGTGGAGATCGAATGAAGCGGGTGAGGCTGCGAGGGGCTTGGAAGAAGAAGAAAGCGCGT
>BQNB010045908.1:11088-22391 GCA_026074375.1 Tanacetum coccineum | reverse complement strand
AAAAGAAGAAACTATCTTTATGTTTTGCTCTTTTCACGCATTGGTTTTCTTACGTAACTATTCTTATTTCTACATAAACGCATAAAGCAGAGTTAAACTCGATAAACATCACATAAATTAAGAAAGATATCAGTATAAACTAAAACGTAAATATAGTAATGTAAGTTTATTTGGTACTTGTGTACATGTAACACAATAACATTAGTTAGAAATTCTCTAACCAGAAATAAATCATTCAAAAACAAGTTTCAAGGTAGTAACTGATAGCAATTATTTCATTCGTCCAAAAATTATTGTTTACAGACAAAAAACACACAGTTTAATAAAAACATCATCATTACAGCTTTCTGTTTCTTACTTTTTGCAGAATGACGGTTTTACCCTTAACCAATTAGTTTAAAACTTTTTCAATATTTGTAATATTAACTTCAAGTGATGATAATATGGTAAACTCGAACTAAATTCCCTATATATTTTTTGAAGTGGACAATTATTTTGGTACAACCCGAAATGAAATAGTAGATAATAATTTTGGGACGGAGGTAGTACTAATTTGTTTGCACTAATTTCTTCTCAAAGGCCTTAGATCAGTGGCTGTGTGGGGGTGTGTACGTGTTTACATGCTCTCAGCCGGGCATGCCATCATACTGATGGGATGACCCGATTCAAGTGGGTGGCGGGAGATGTGGAGGAGTTCATAGTAGGGATCGTTAGGCCACAGGTTAGGAGGGAAGTGGTTCCTTTGGGAGGGGTGGTTGTGGATGAGGTTCTCCTTGACCGTGTGTTCTCCCTACCTATCACGACGGTTAAGAGCATCCCTCATAGTTGTCGTATGGCGTTTTCTCATGCTTTAGCTGCTGCTCTGGGTAAGGTGGCGGCTACACCAACGTCTATTGAGGCGTGGGTTAAACTTTTGTTGTTACCACGTTGCACGTTGCGTGTTTTCAGGCCTTCTAACCGTCAGGAGCGCAGGTCTGGTAACAGGAAGTCTTTGCAATGCCATAGTATTCAACGGGCGTTGGCATCTTGGGGTGGGGATGGGTTTATTGAACTTATTCCATCGCTTTTTGCCCAACCTTTGAGGGTGGTATCGGGAAAGGATGACCGTGTATCTGGGTCCGATAGCTCAACTGTGGGCACCAATATTAAACAATGTTTGAGGAAAGTATCGGACGGGCACTTCACTGCTGCTGTTAAGGTTTTATGCTCTTCAGGGGTGGCACCTTTCGGTACGGATACTTTGACAGCGTTGTTGGCTAAGCACCCTATACTGCCCCCTCCCGTTATGCCTGGTTCATTGCCCTCGGAGCCTCCTCTTGTTGTGGACGTTGATAACGTTCTTGGGTGTATTCAATCTTTCCCAAAAGGGACGTCTTGTGGGCGGGACGGATTGAGAGCCCAACACATTTTAGATGCTTTATGTGGTGAGGGGTCGGCGATCGCTGTTGGGTTACTCAAGGCTATCTCTGTGGTGGTTAATTTATTGTTGGAGGGGAGGTGCCCTAAGGTTTTGGCGGAGTTTGTGGCATCTGCGCCCCTCACGCCGTTGCTCAAACCGGACAATGGGATCAGGCCTATTGCTGTGGGCGCGATTTGGAGGAGGTTGGCCTCTAAGGTGGCTATGAGGGGTGTCAGGAAGGAGATGTCCAAATACCTTGGGGACTTTCAGTTTGGGGTGGGAGTCCCCAGCGGGGCAGAGGCCGTGCTTCATGGCGCGAATAGATTCTTAAATAAGTTTCACTCGGATGGGTCATTGGCTATGCTTACTGTTGATTTCTCTAATGCCTTCAACTTGGTGGATCGGACTACCCTCCTACATGAGGTTCGGACTCGATGCCCGTCTATTTCCTTATGGGTGGATTTTTTATATGGTCAGTCGGCGAGGTTATATGTGGGTGATGACCATATTTGGTCCACGACTGGAGTTCAGCAGGGGGACCCTTTAGGGCCTCTTCTTTTTGCTCTAGTTTTGCACCCACTTGTTCATCGGATCAGGGATTGCTGCCAACTGCTTTTCCATGCTTGGTATTTGGATGATGGTACGATTATCGGAGACACTAAAGAGGTTGCGAAAGCCATAGATATAATCAGGGCAGAGGGGCCCCGCCTGGGCCTTGAACTCAACATTAAGAAAACAGAAGTTTTTTGGCCATCATGCAATGGGGTGAAGGTGAAGGAGGGGTTGTTTCCCCGCGATATTGGGAGACCGACGTTGGGTGTGAAACTCCTTGGAGGCGCGGTTAGTCGGGATGCGGGGTTTATTAGTAGTTTGGCTGTGAAAAGGGCATCTCGTGCTGTGGAACTAATGAGTCTTCTCCCAAGTCTACGGGACCCTCAATCCGAGCTCCTTTTGCTCCGCTCATGCATGGGCGTCGCAAAGCTGTTGTTTGGTCTCAGAACGTGCCAACCTATGTATATAGGGGAAGCCGTTTCTATTTTTGACAATGGCCTTAGGAGGGCGATAGAGGCTATTGTGGTTTGTGGGGGTCCTTTTTTTGGGGATTTCCAATGGAGGCTAGCATCACTTCCAATTCGGTTTGGTGGGTTGGGTTTATGTTCGGCTGAGGATGTATCTACTTATGCTTTTGTGGCCTCGAGGGCGCAATCTTGGAGTTTGCAGGACCACATTCTTCAGGGATGTGGTATTGATGGGGCTGATTCTGACTATGGATATGCATTGGATCGTGTGCGCATGTCCCTCCCTGAATTCGATCTTAGCGGTTTCTCTAACAAGGACACCGCCCCCCCAAAGCCCAGAATGTTTTGGCGTGTGCCCTGTTTAGTGAAATTGTCAAGAGTTTGGGAGTGAGCTTTGATTTATCCCCTCGCCAAAAAGCAGTAGTTGAATGTCTCCGAGCTCCCCGTGCTCAGAATTTCTTGACCGTTATCCCCATTGAAGGACTAGGCCAACATATGTCGGCTCTGGAGTACCGGACTATCCTTAAGTACCGGCTAATGATCCCTCTGTTTCCGGTTGATGAGCCTTGCCCAGTTTGCCGCAAGGTTTGTTTGGATTCTTTTGGTGAGCATGCGGTCCATTGCAAGGAGTTACCTGGTTTCAAATATAGGCATGATTTGGTTAGGGATGTTCTGTATGATGTTCTTAAACGAGCTGGAATTTCTTCTAGAAAGGAGGCCCCCGTGAACTTTCTGACAGATCCACTCGAAGGGAGGTCTACCTTACGGCCAGCTGATATACTTGTGTTTGGGTGGGCCGGGGGGAAACATGCTTGTGTGGATCTTACTGGAGTGTCCCCTCTTGTTGGGCTCAGGGACAATGGATTTGTTGCAGGACAAGCTGCGTTGAAAGCGGAATCGAGCAAAGTTGCTAAACACGAGAAAGCTTGTTTAGAGAATCAACACGTGTTTATCCCTTTTGCTTTTGATACATTTGGTTTTCTAGCACCGGAAGCAGAGGAGTTTTTGAATAGGGTTCAACGGGTTGTGCAAAGTAATTTTTCGACCCCTAAGACACAAAACTTTATTTTTAGTAGGATTGGTTTTGCCATCCAAAAAGAGGTTGCGGCGCAGCTTGTTGCTCGTTTGCCCGCCATCTTATTGTAAACGTTGTTTTGATGTTTATATTTCAATCTAATCGTATCTTATTAAAAAAAAACACATATGAACTTTGAACTAAAGTAGATTTTTGAAACAACGTGAGCCGGAATTGATGAAACAACTAGATTACAATTTACAAATATGTGCACCTTGATCGCTTACAAAGTAAAAAGCTTACCACCATCGAATATTAGAAGGGATAAAAAGTTGCCCAAATCTAATTATGGATTTGGGTCCTCTAGGGTTTTAGTACTTCAAAATATTTATTTTTCCAAGCACTTGGCGGATTAGCCAGCAACATATGCTGCAATATTAACTTGAAAATCCACCCTTAATTGATTCCGTCACTTTTAGTCGGCGACAAGTTATCAGTCATGATAATCTTGCCGTTCAAAAAAAGTTCCGATAATCTTTCTAACATCACCATCATATTGTTAGTGGCGAATTAAATACCTTGTTACTGACTTCCAGTAAGTGATTACAGTAGTTCACATGAAAGAGGTTGCAATTTCTGGAAATTTGTAGGAGAAACATAATAGTTAAAAAAATATATTTTCTCTTAAGTATATATAGAATAAATTCAAACAGGCACAACGATATCGGAACATACATTTCAAGAAATTACATTACATACATATATATAAGAAAAGGTCAAATAAACAATATTGTAACAACTAACATAACACATGTTTCAAACCAAGAATGACAAAAGACCACCGGCAGTCGCAACTACAAAGCCATAGATTGTTGCTACTGCCAATTTGCTCGATGATGATGCTGATACAGGGCTTGGAGCCGGGGCCATAGTTTGTGGTAGAACCGTGATGACGAGCTTCATGTTTCTTAATTCACAATGCTTGCCAACACCACAAATGTACCATTTCCTTCCTGGGGTTAGTAGGGGAACGACGTCTTGTCCACTTGTCAAGATTCCGTTGGAGAATGAAGTCGAACATTGTTGGAAACCGGTGCCATTGACTTTGGCTACGTTGTGGGCACCAGACGCATAATTGAACACTACATCAAGAAAATCGAAAATTAAAATACATTTCTTGAATGTCAAGGAAATGTGACACTCATGCTAACGGGCCCAAAACTAACTAAAGCTAATAATTTATCAGGAATATAACGTACCAAGTGTATCTCCAACGAAGAAAACTTTATCCTTGGCCCAAGTTTGATAATCGAAGTCGAGGCTCCACCCACTTGCATCCCCGACAATGTATTCGGTGGCAGAAATTGAAGTTGCAAGAACAAAGAGTGTTGCGACGAAAATGATGGTTGAACGAGATGATGCCATTTTTGAAATAGTTTTGCGATTTCTAATCAATATCTATAAATTAAGATTTAAGAACTATTTAAAAGCTTAATTTGTTGAGATGATGAAACTAAAGCTATGAGATTGCTTTATATTTATATAGCTTCCGCGTTAATGTGGAAGTGCAATGTGTAGGATACCGGCAATAGACGGCAATGGTATATAGATATTGTGGATTTGGTCTTACTTGTATGCTTTGATATGATGTTTAATTCAAGTACATTGAATAGAAACATAGTCATTTATTTTTAGAGCCATAATCTTTATTGAGAAAACCCAAAATTAGAGTTGCTCAATTTTAATGGATTGATAGAAAATCGGGTTTAAGTTGGTCGATAAAAGTTAAAATTGAAATTGTTTGAAGATACGAAAAAACTTGTGGAAAACATGTATCTAAATTGCAAAAGATAAAATAATACTTTAACAAATGAAGGTACTTCGTAAAATTTTAATATAAAATAACTTTATATTCATTTATACAGAGAAAACATATTGTTCAAAACATAAAAATTTAGAAAATGAATGTTGTTAGAAATGCAATGCAATCTATTTAACCATTGACTTAATTACTAACCACTAACTTTTTTTACTTTCACTTACTCGACACTTATATATTATACATTAAAAAACGTGCACGCAAATTTACGTTACTATACACTACCGGCACTATGCGCAAGTAACCATCTAGTATATAAATAAACAAAATTTACATTTAAGCTACACACTTTAAACATGAGTTTAATCTTAAATTTAAGTTTAGGGACTTATATGTAAAATTCTCAATATCCTTATTGTCTTAGTAAACTTATAAATTTAACAAATCACTTGCTTTATATTTTTTTTTAAACATTTATTTTTATTGTTGTTTTTCTATTTTTATGTTTTAGGAAAACAATTAATTATCTTACAATATTTAAAAATTTTTTTAGTAACATCTGTGAAGCCAATGTCCTTTTAGTTTGAGAACTTCTCATATAACATGGGATATCATTAAAACACCGTTCTTTAATACTATTATTATTATTATTATTATTATTATTATTATTATTATTATTATTAGTGTTGTTGTTGTTGTTATTTATACATTATTAATATAATATTTAGTGTTAAACATAGATTATGTCAATCAAGTTGAAGTTGATCCATCTTTTTCGGTTGTAATATTATTATGGAGGATTTTACTGACAGTAAATTTAAACCCTATGAATTAATCGGTGAAAAGATAAAAATCATGGTTATGTAAAAACATTGTTCTTTTATCAACCATATGCGCTAGCTCAGATAGCCATCAAGGTAACCTTAGAAAGGTTGGTACCACATGCGGGAGGTCTCAGGTTCGAGCCTCTCCGTAGGGGTTTTCTGTCACAACCCAAAAATATCGCAGCGGAATGGTAACCGAGGGCGTGTGACTTCATAATACATAAGCACAATATAAAGAAAACGACCTCTATATGAGTCCCAAAAGCATTGCCTCAAAATAAGTCATGATTTGATAAAATACAATGAGAATAATTTGAAATGAAAGATAAATCCATGATGATGATGCAGACTTCAATGATTTCACAAACGTCCCTACAGAATTAAGCACCTGAGAATACATGCTTAAACGTGTCAACATAAAGTTGGTGAGTTCATAGGTTTAAGAAAATAGTAAGGTGGACCGTAAGATTTTGAGAGTATGACTATTGCAACACAAGCAATATCACAAAAGTAATTACGTTGCACTAAGCTCATGACACCGAAGCTAAACAAAGTTATGTATGCAAATCAATGCAAAGTAAGTTGCCCGAGTAGGTGTCCAACCCGACACCACCTAGTGTCCCAACATGGTATACGTCCGTTAGTTCGGTACCTTCGATACAAGTAAGCGCTACTTACCCGGACGGGGATGTTAATCCCAATAGATCTATTTATAGCACTCGCGCTTACAACCAGTAATTAACGGTTCATGATAGTGGGCATAGTAGGTTATCGATACTTAGGCTAATCCGTAATCAGTTAAAAGGCACTTGCGTCCAAAAGTAAATACAAGCAATGTATCTCACCCCGAGATCTGTAAAGCATTCGTAAAAACGAGTAAAAATAGAACTATGAAACTCACCTTTGGCAAAGTATTGATTTTGAGAATAATCAACAAGTATAAGACCCAACTCCTAACGCAACCTATGTAAATAATGATGCGCTTTAGGTGTATTAATAATAGCGTGAAATGATGCATATGCGGTTTATGATATATGTATACATCACTCATACATACTTGTGTTTAAATTTATAAGTCAAAACGTGATTTATAAAAATTATATAGTTATATTAAGTTTTCCCATTATATAAGCCTCGACTCGGTAATGCTTAAAGATCGGCCTAAAGTGGCGCGGTTCGAACACTTTTCCCAAAAATACAACTTTTAATGTTTATAAACTAAGTTTTTGTTAAAATTTTAAAGTGGCGTAACTTATCCGTTTCTAGGGATCCTCATGTCCCACGCGAAGGTATCGACTAGTACTACTGCATATCCACGAAAAGGTATTTAAGTATATTTTCTATTTTTCAAGCTTTCGGTTACCCAACCCGACACATACTACTCGAAATACCCCAAAAACTATTTTTGACATCAAGTATTCATTTTCTACGCTACCGCTTTATTTCGCCAACAAATCCACCACACTTTTTCTAACCTAGTCCCTTCCACCAATGGTTCATCTATTCCTAATATCCACTAACTACCATCAACATAACTATTAATCACTTGCAAAACCATAACACTTCCACAAGTCTTAATTTATATAAGTAGATCGCAACTAAAACATAAAATAAATGTAAACATCACACTTTTGTAAAAATATACGTTTATAACTTAACAACAAGTATAAAGCTTGAACCTTTTTATATAAAATCCGTTTATAAACGATTAACAAGTACAAAGCTTGAACCTTTTTATATAAAATGCGTTTTAAAAGTATAAAGATTGAATCTTTTTATAAAATATAAGCTTATAAACCAATAAAAGGTATAAATATATATAATATATATATATATATATATATATATATATATATATATATATATATATATATATATATATATATATATATATAAAGTAATAAAAAGTATAAAAATTGTAACTTTATATAACATAACTAATAAAGAAAATATAAAGATTGAAACTTTATATATAAAAACTCTTATATAAACGTTTTTATGCGTTGATTGATAAAAATAACATGTACGGTGATAAGTTGATGCATCAAAATGATGTGGATGATAAAGATATATGAAGAAGATGAAAATACTTATAAGACTAAAAGAAGGTAGATGAAAGTATGATCAAACCCAAAAATATATAACCCCCGAATTGAGCTACGAACAACCCGAATGAACCACCAAACACGCCTCTAGTATGATTACGAACCCAAATCTTGAAGATGAAAGAAAAACAAACACCCTAGTGGTGTTATTTATGGCGGACGAACCAAGAAGAGAGGGAGGAAGAGAGAAAGAAAATTTGTTAGCTTTTGTTGTGTGTGAAAAATAAAATGATATGCCTCTTTTTATAGCCACAAGAGTGAGGAAATATCTAGATATTTTCTAAGGTTGTGTGGTTCAAATCTTGTGCTAGACAAGGTTGAGAAAATATAGGAAAGGTGTTGGGGATAATCAAGACCACTAATGTGTTGTAGTGTGGTTGTTATTTTAGTTATTCAAGTTTTATATTTATATTTAGCCGACTATACCTAAAAACAACACTAACGGGCAGTGTACCCGATCAGATGTAGCTTCGTTAGGGAGTAGGGTGTCGATCACTAAGAGTGGAAGTTAACTCTTAATTCTATTGGTATTTTATTTATCTAGGTTTAGTACTAATCTAACCTAATTATTCTAATTAAATCTAATTAAACCTAAACTAACGCAAAGGGGGGGGTTCAGCCTGAGAAACTGGCACGAGTTTAGTTCTAATTATCCTAAGGTGGTGACAAATAACGCACACAAATTATTAACAAAAGATTGGGAAGTAGTCAAATCTGAGGAAAACGTATTAGCCAGTTTAATCTAATAATATGCCTTGATTGTCTATTCGTGCAATGATTGTATTAATTCGTTGGTGGTATATCATTCCAAAGTTAGGTGGATCTTCTCCCTAGACTCGAGGTTTGTCGCTAGTTAATCCTGTCACAATTAACCTAAACCCGCATAAAGCTCACACCGTTGATTATAATCTATCTAGGAAACTATATTGGTGGTTATATTGAATCCTAGCTCATGGAGGCTTTACCAACTTACTGCTTAATGGAAATTCATATACTAGTAGTCCACGCCCACTTAACTACCTATGGAAATAGGACGTTATGTGTAATCCTAAGTCACCAGCTTAGTCTACCTATCCACTTAACCATAGATCAAAACAGGGCTTTTTATTGGTGATCCTATTATTCTAGCTATATGAATAAGCGTTATATGTTTCTATCCTGGACTCTTAGCCTACGCTCAAACAACACCGAAGTTGCAGCGCATTAAATATGTAGGACTAGACACAATTGAATGATAGGAAAAGCACATAATTAAGCACATAAACAGGTATGAAGTGATAAACATAATCAACATGCAACGAATAAGGAACAATCGATATAAAGACAAATTAAAACATTATATTATCATAAACATAGCTAATACCTAAAGGTATTAGCCGATAGTCATTATAACAATACACGAAATCATAGATGAACAATTAAACATAATGCTAACCGAACGCGTATAGTGGAGTGTAGAGATTACAAGAGTTTTCCCATCGATTAGACCACTGAGTTTAGTGGAGTGTAGAGATTACAAGAGTTTTCCCATCGAAATCATGGCTTTATAGATCTTTTGAAAATCGGACTTAGTGGTTCAAAGCATGTCTACAACTGAGTTTAGGGTTTTGTATTTATAAAGTCTGGAAATTAATCAATACGCCGTATCGGGCGATGTGAGATATGGCGTATTCGGGGATTTCTTAGAGTAGGGACAATGGTTGATATCTTTCAGAATCTTCCAATGTTTGACCATTGATACAGCGTATTGAGTTTCTTGGATACGGCGTATCAGTAATCAATTCTTTGTGGTTTCTTATGAAGTGTGGGCACTGATATGCCATATTTTCCTTGATGGATACGACGTATTGAATGTCAGAAGAGTATTCTTCAGATTTCTTCGTTTAAGCTCCAGAATGCGTGCCTTTTAGCTAATCTTCATAAAGTACTCCATAATTACTGCAATTCTCAAATATAAACGATTAAGTACCAATTCTGTCACACCCTCAAAATGTTACAGCGAAAAGGTAACTGGGGGCGAGTGACTTCATAGCATCACAACACACAGTAATAAAGAACGACCTCTATATGAGTCGTTTTGAAAAGTGATCATTTGAATTAAACAAAGCGGAATAAGTTTTTAACATAGTACATTACAATACATAACCAAAAAGTACTAGCAGTTTAAAAGTTACACAAATGATCAACATAATGCAGGAAAAGACTTCGTGAGTGAGACACCTTAAGCAAGCCATAGAATTCAAACACCTGAGAAAAATATTGCTAAAAGTGTCAACAATAAAGTTGGTGAGTTCATAGGTTTATAAAAACTATAAATGTGAACCACAAGATTTTAAAGCGTGTATGACAATATAACAGATACAAAGTCACACAAAATGCGTTTACTACCGTCTAAGCTCATGAAACCGAAGCGTTAACTGTACTAGAGAATAAAAGCCCATGCGGGTGTCTAACCTGGGACACTCGTAAAGTGACTCAAATGAAACTGTGCCCGTTTAACATGTACTAAGTCAAACCTGGTGGGGATGTCAATCCCAATAGATCTATCCATAACATTCGTGCTTACACGAGGTAATTAACGGTTCATGATAAAGGCGTACTAGTATCATAGGTTAAAGGGGTACTTAGACCAATCCGTAAACGAGTAGTTTGTACTTATGTTCAAACGTAAAAATGAGCAATGCAATTTCACCCCAAAAAATCAAACAAGTCAAATGTGTGGCTATAAAATCTCACCTCAAGAAATGAT
This sequence comes from Tanacetum coccineum, assembly GCA_026074375.1. Taxonomy (NCBI): domain Eukaryota; kingdom Viridiplantae; phylum Streptophyta; class Magnoliopsida; order Asterales; family Asteraceae; genus Tanacetum; species Tanacetum coccineum. Next base: position 11,461 of record BQNB010045908.1, on the reverse strand, counting down.
ACGAATGTATGAATGATCAATCAATGAGAGTCGGTACGAAAAGCCGGGATGCAGCCTAATTAAATATAGGTCATATAAGAATAATGTATTTAAAATACAACAATGCAAATTATAAAGTTATATCACCACCTAATAGTTTTTGTTTAGTTTAGAAGTGTTGAAACAATGTTTAAATTTATGTTTGTTATATAATGTCCAAGTATATGTACTTTGTAAAAATATCACATTTGAACGATAAATAATTATTGTCGATATCGCTTGATTAAATAATTTTATTATTTTTGTAATGACAATATATATATATATATATATATATATATATATATATATAGTTTAATTAGTTTATAAAATAATATTTATAAGGTTTTAAACA
>BQNB010045908.1:0-10109 GCA_026074375.1 Tanacetum coccineum | reverse complement strand
ACCTTTTGCCTTGGTCAAGGGCATTCGGTCAGGATCTGTATTAGGGTTGCTATATAAGTGTGTGCTAACCAGCGAATCACACATCTCACACTAGAATGATAACTATTGTTATACGAAAACTCAACCAACGGAAGATGAACATCCCAACTTCCCCCGAAGTCCAGGACGCACGCTCTAAGCATGTCTTGCAAAGTCTGAATAGTACGCTCACTCTGACCATCGGTCTGAGGGTGGTAAGCCATACTTATGTCTAAACGAGTTCCTAATGCCTCTTGCATTGACTGCCAAAACCTTGATGTGAAACGACTATCAGATCCGATATGATCGAGATCGGCACACCATGTCTAGCAACTATCTCATTCAAATACAACCTAGCCAACCTATCCCTCTTATAATCCTTACGCATAGGTAGAAAATGAGCAAACTTGGTCAACCGGTCCACAATGACCCAGATTGTGTCATGCCCACTACTAGTCCTAGGCAACTTAGTCACAAAATCCATAGCTATTCCTTCCCATTTCCATTCAGGAATCTCAGGTTGTTAGAGCAAGCCAAATGGCCTTTGATGCTCAGCCTTAACCTTCAAACAAGTCAAACACTTACTAACATACACAACTATGGCCTTCTTCATTCCAGGCTACCAATACCTATCTCTAAGGTCATAATACATCTTATCAGCTCCTGGGTGTACAAAGTACTTTGACTTATGGGCTTCATCCATTATCAGGGTTCTCACATCACCCTTCAAATGGCACACATAAACGATCCATTGTAGTACAAAGTCCTGCTATCAACATACTATTTCCTAATCATATTATCCAAACCTTTCTGCAACCCTGCAGACTCATCCACGACCTCCTTCTGAGCCGCCAGTATCCTATCCTTGATACTCGACTGAATGGTCATATTTATAGCTCTAACTCTCTTAGGCTTTACTCTTTCCTTCCTACTTAGGGCATCAGCCACCACATTCGCCTTACCAAGATGGTAGCGAATCTCACAGTCATAATCACTAAACAACTCTATCTAGCGACGCTGTCGCATATTCAACTCTTTTCGACTAAAGATATGTTTAAGACTCTTATGATCCGTATAGATGACACTCTTTGTCCCATACAAATAATGTCTCCAAATCTTAAAGGCAAACACAACTACTCCCAATTCCAAATTATGGGCCGTATAATTCTTTTCATGAACCTTCAACTGCCTAGACGCATATGCTATCACTTTACCTCATTGCATTAACAACGACTTATCCTTAACCCGACGAATCACAATATAACCGACAAAGTCTTTTGTCCATCGTGAGAAAGTAGGGAACAGCGCATTACATAACTTATAATTCAAAGTTTGAAATTGCCATTCTTGTTTTCCTCACCCCAATCGATAAGTCTGTACACTTTCTAGTCAAGATAGTAAGGCACTTAGCTAACTTAGAAAAGTTCTCATGAACCTATGGAGTAATAGCCAGCCAATCCTAAGAACGACACGAAACCTCAACGGAGTTGCTAGGGGGCTTTCCAATTCTGAGCATATATCAATCTTACTAGGGTTTTACATGAATCCGCATTACCATTATCACATGCCTAAGAACTGGCACTTCTCTTAGAGCCAAAAATCACATTTAGAAAACTTAGCATATAGTTTCTCCTTCTTGAGCAATTCCAAGACTAACCTTAAGTGTTCTACATGCTCCTCTTAAGTCTTAGAGTAGATTAAGATATCGTCTATAAACACTATCACAAACTTATCAAGATAAGTTGCCTATAAACTCTATTCATCAAATCCATGAATACCGTTGGTGCGTTAGTCAAACCAAAGGGTATTATCGTGAACTTGAAATGCCTATAACGAGTTCTAAACGTAGTCTTTAGAATGTCATCCTCATGCACTCTCAGCTGATGGTATCCAGACCTAAGATCTATCTTTGAGAAAAACTGCGACCCTTGTAGTTGGTCAAATAGATCATCAATCATAAGAAGCGGATAGCGATTCTTAACAGTCAACTTGTTCAATTCTCTATAGTCAATACACATCCTAAAAGAACCATCCTTCTTTTTCACAAACAATATTGGTGCTGATAAAAATCCCCAAGGCGATGGGCTAGTCGATAAAAACCTTTGTCCCTGGAGTTTCCTGAGTTGTCCCCGTTAACTCCTCCAAATCAGAAAGGTGGCCAAATGATAGAGAGGACTTGCAATCGTACAACTCTAGAGATTAAATAATCCGGAACTCAATTTCCCAGAGAGGTAGCAATCCTGTCAAATCATTCGAAAATACCCTCGAGAAAGATCTTTAACGATAACAAATCTCTCTTCTTGTTTCTTACACTAGACGTAGCAATCATTCAAAGTCGTCGCGCTCTCTCTTCTGTCCTTTCCTCCTAATACTCTAAGCACCTTGCCATCTAGTAGTGGTATCCTCACTACTTTATCATGACAAATTATTTTAGCCTTATGATTAGACAACTAATCCATACCTATAATCACATCAAAACTCCCATGCCCGAATGGTATCAAATCGATGTCAAATACATGACCCTCGATTTCTATTTGCAACCTAATAACCTTATCAATCCTCTACCAACTGACCGCTAGCTAACTCAATCTCATATCTATAACCTAATTCACTAAGGCTCGTATGCCTAACATAGTTATAAAGAAGTGGAAACAAAGCTAAAGTCGCACCGGAGAGTCAAATAAGGTATGGTAAAAAGACTGTTTAAAGTAAATGTATACCCGTTAAAATGTTTGGATCCTGGCGAGCTTCACTGCTCCCAACATGAATGGCTGCCCTACCCCTATTAGCTGGGTTCCCTTGGGTTTACCACGACCCTGACCCTCGTTAATTAACAACAACTTGGTTTGGATGGTTTCCTTCTTGGTCCTTGTGCTCTATTCAATCTAGGACATCCAGCTTTGAGATGATCGGTACTCCCACATTCATAGCATGCTCCACGAGCAGGTGATGGGTTCCTTACATTTACCGGGTTTACATTCCTAGGAGGCACAACTCTACAATCCTTAGCAAAATAACCCGGGCGGTTACAGTTTGAAGCATTTGCGACAAGAGCACCCCGGTGCATGGGTATGAGTTGCAGGTGGTACACTTGGGCCAAGCACCCGTATTCTCTCTTCCTATAGGGTTTGCGGTTATAGCAAAAGAATTTCCAATCCTAGTCCTCTTATTATTATCTCAACAATTCTTGTCCTTGCTAGGTTCCCCCACATTTCCTTTTTTCTTAACCTTCTTAATTGATCCATTCCTAACAACCTCATCGGTCAGTGCACCATAAATCTGCACAGCCTTCTGCATAGTCTTTGGCTCTGTTTCTACCACCATCCCACGAATCTGTGGAGCAAGGCCATACATGTATCTATCAATCTTCCTAATTCCTGATGTCTTTATCATCATAAACTTAAAGTCATTCCATGACATACTAACAGCAACTTCGCGGCTTAGCGTGCAGATCTTGAAGAGTTCCACCACTTTTAAGAAAGCCTTATACCCATAAATGGAAGCCAGCATTGGTATTTCACTTTTTGGTCAATACTACAACCACTCATATCTTGCACGGACTCCATTTTCTCAATCCATCGTGTGAGAACTACATCACCTCCCTTACCATCATATTCCTTATGGTTACAAGCTAAGAACTCCTTATATGAACAACCTACCCGGTTGCTATTCACCAACACATTCTTAACGTTCTCTTAACGTTCTCATTAACCACGTTACCATTTTGACTTCTAACATTTCCTTGGTTACCAACCTGAGCTAAAATGGCGGGTAAGAGGTTCTGTAATTTTTGGGCAATGATCATCGAGAAGTCGGGTGCTCCTCCCACACCCCCATTAACGCACATAACATCCCACTGCCACTATCCCCTACATTTCTATTATCTCCCGCCCCCCGTGGTCCATTTCCTTTGATCATGTCAATTCGTGAACACTCTCATCATTACCTCCCTAGGTCCTCTACCCCTTACCCCTTCCCACCTATACCAACCATATTTCACAAGAACCGTTCCCCTCCCCTCTGATTCGCTACAGCCGAGCCAACACCAATTTCTTCGTGTCCTCATCCTTTTGGCGGCATTATCTACACGAGGGAGAACATAGGCAACATTAGGTAGGTGGGGAGGCTAACATATATATATATATATAGAGAGAGAGAGAATGATCTTACTATAAATATAAATGTACACATAATACCACCTTATGGTGTCAACATTAATTTGTGTGAACGGTATTACCAAGTACGAGTAAGTTGTGATACTTTTATAACTAACGTTTGGCCACCGTATTTTATATCTGTATCCTTTCCCCAGTCCATAACATTATGAGCTCACACATCTCAATGACTGACATAACTAAAGCACCAACCCGCGAACACACGAAAGCAAGCAAAAGTAGAACACCGCAAACATAGATCCTATACGCAACTAAATGACGGATCTTAGGTTATAGTCTAGGCCAACCCACATAGTTCTCTATAACCTTGGCTCTGATTACCAATCTATCACACCCTGACAATGGCGAAAACTCAGGAGTGCAACATAATGATCAATCATAACACAAGATACAATATAGAGAAAAACTACAATGCATAAACTTCAAGTGTTACGAAGACCATCAACCTCAACCAACCTCAAGTATGTCTCTAAATCATAACCAAATCCATAATCTCTTACAATTCCAAATGCCCACACAGGGGTCCAATTCTAAATTTAAACCAAAACTTCCAAATACTAAGAACCAAACAAATAAACAAGCAAGGCTTCATATTAAAGATCTACATGGGATACTCCTAAGCCTGCTATCAGATATCACCAACCTATTCATCTTTCACTTCACCTAAAAATGATACTCGAAAACGTCAGACAAAAAATGTTTTGTTGAGCTTGTTAGTTATGACCTTAAACCCAAAAAGCTTTTGCCAATATCTCAAAACAATAGACAATAGTGCAATATGACAGTGAATATATGCGAATCACCCATGACTTAGCATCCCCGCTAATCATGTAACATGACCTAGCATTCCCGCTAGTCGATCACCATGCCCTAACATCCCCGCTAGTCATGAAAACAACATATACCAATGCTCTTGGAGTCGCAACTCTGATATATGACTTACGCATCTAAAGGGCCTACCAGTTGGAGCACTATATTAGGGCAAGACTACACTAGACATGGCAATTCCTTGCCAATCACCCTTGTCATGCCAAACACAGTACACGCAAGTAAAATCACAACCCTTGACATGCCAAACACAGTACATGCAAGTAAAAATCTATCGAACCCTTGACATTCAAACACAGTACTATGCAAGAAAATTAACAGCACATATATTCACATAGCAAACATGAAAACACATAATTGTACCAAAACAAAACCACGTTTCACACAGTTCAAAACACATTTGAGTATCATTTTTCCCCAACGGAAAAACAGTAGAAAAACGGGGCTACGAGAACTCACCTCAAAGGTGTCAAGCAGCAAACTCACTTATCACACAGCAGTTGCAACAACGTCCGCACACGACCTAGTCCAGTTAATGTCCCATTTAATCATTCATTTCCAAAACAGTTTTCACGTTTGATGCATAGGGGTTAGACACATTGTACAATTACCCTTAATAGTTTAGTGGTGTGATGGTTGATGACTTATCCCAACATATCACATCAATCCGATAACTCAACTATACATACGTGTACTATTTAAAAAAAATAGATAAGTAATATAAGTAAATATTTATAATAAATAATTATAAATATATCCCGATAAGTCCATTCGGTATCCTTAGTTAACCGCAAAAATAATCATAATACGGTTAAAAATGAAACGTTTAATCATAATAAACATATTATAGAAGTTTTGAGAAAAATCAGATTTGTCGTCTTTTAGTGAATTTATTTAATAATAAAATAATAATATTTTATTATTTAAATAAAAAATCATGTTTTTAAGTAAAATTTCTAAGTATAAACTTTTTATGAAATTTCGACATGACTCGTACGTTCATACAACGTTTTCCAAGGTTTTTAACCTTTATTTCAAAAAAAATCAAACTTTCGACACTTTTCTGACAAAATTCCAAAATCTCAATCTTTAATGTTTACTAAAACGTTTTTCCCAAAACAACGTTCAGTGTCACTTTGTAAATACATTTCACTTTCAAAAGTCCGTCAAAAACTCTTAAAACGACTAAATATCGCTTATTGGGCTTTAGCCCATAGGGTCCAAAAGTTATTTAAAGTCCAAAATACGATCCAAGCCCAAAACCAAGGCTCATTTATATACATAAGCTCATACTAATAAGTAGAAAATAACCCGGACCATAATAAGCCATCAAATAAGCCATGGCTTATTTGATGCTTATTGGGTCTGGGGCCCATTAGCTCCAAAACTAGTCCATAAGCTTTAAAATAAGCTACGATACATATTCGGTTAACACCGTAAGCCACAAAAATAGTCCGCGAATATACGCAATATAAAGCAAATAACCAAAAACACATCCCTTGTGTTTTCTTAAATAAGCCGCGAGCATATAAGCTCAAAATAAGCCCAAAATAATCTGTACAAGCTAATATCCAAAATAAGCTATTTAGCAATATATGTTTTTTAACCATCACGACCACAACATCAAAACTACAAAACCTTTTTCTTTCCTTTTCAAAGCCGACGCATACAAACACGCATATTCGTGCGTTTTTGTTTTCAAAAATCGATTTTTACGAAGATCAACTTGTACAACTAGCATCTATGCATCAATATAAACCCAAAAGGAAAAACGAAATTTAAATTTAGAAACTTGACAAGCTGAAGCTTTCGATGATCGCCCGCGGTCTTTAAATCAAAGTTGGCATGCTTGAGAGCCCAATATGCTTTGTGTCCTAGCTCAACTGGTAAGTGACACGCTTTTCCATAGACTAACTTGTATGGAGTACATCCAATTGGAGTCTTGTAAGCGGTTCTAAAAGCCCATAATGCATCATCTAGCTTATCTGACCATGAGGCACGGTTTTCTCCGATTGTCCTCTCTAAAATTCTTTTGAGACCTCGATTCGTGACTTCAACTTAACCACTCGTTTGAGGATGGTAAGGAGTCGAAAGACGATGGGTGACACCATATTTAGACATAACTTTATCAAATTTGTCATTACAAAAATGGGACAAAGCCCATTTCCTCTTATTATAAAACACAAGGGCCAAAATTGCTAATTCCCAAACTGTTCTATAACTAGAAATAAGAGAGAACCAAAAGACAAGGACCATTTGTGTTACAAAGCCAAAGTTCAAACGAGTTTTACCCATTTCAGTTATAAAAAAGGCGGGTAAATCCCATTCACTGTTCATCATCTTCCCAAACGTGCCCTTGGCTCAAAGCAAAGGTACAAAGGACAATTTAGGTGTCCAAATACACCTTGGCAGTAAGAAATGTCACTCCCCATCTCTGATTGGTCCAATCCCAAGAAAGAATGCCACGTCAACAATGGTGAAAGCACAAAGAGGTGTGGGGTTTTGTGCTAAAATACTCACAAAAGAAGCATAAATGCATCCAAAAGAGAATGACACGCTGGCAGTCCTTAGGTGTCCACAATTTGATCAAACGGCCATGATTGAAGCTCAAATAATTAGGAAATGAATGGCAGAGATTGAAAGATTGGAAAGCAGGGCAAGAGATCCTAGAAGCTTCTTTCAGCACCTATAAATAGGCCTCACCTCTCACACACGAGATATCTAGTTTTTTTTTATATCTAGGTTTTTAGTAATTTTTAGTCTAGCTTAAATTCGTATTTTTCTTAAATGTAATTTTCCTTTTTCAAGCATTGTAATTAGTTTCTTTAATTAATGAAATTCAGTCTTTAGTGTTTTAAATCTCATTTTCTAAGCTCTCATTTAATAAGCTAAGTTGTCTCAATAAGCTAATAAGCTCATTTAAAGCTCTTTCAGTCTATAAGCTGAAATAGAGCTTATTGGATTCAGTATTAATCTTATCTAAACCTTAAATCAGTTTAATCTTACATGGATCTAATTGGATTAGAGCTTTTGGAAGGGGATCTTAACTTGGAAGAGATCCCAAGGACTTATACCCTAGCTTATTAATAAGCTAGGGAGCTTGTAGCTGCCGTTATTGGTTCCTTTTGTTTAGCTAAAGGATCAAGTAAGGTCCTCTTTTCGTTCGTCCTAATCATTTAAATTGCTTAGTTATAGCTTATATGTTTAATATTGCTTATTTGCTTATTCTCTTTGCTTATAAGTGTTTAATTATCTCTACTAGTACTTATTAGTTATGTGTTTTCATCTGTTTTTGCTTAAATAGTTATAGATCATTAGTTACTAATTTCTGTCATAAAAATCAATAAAACCAAAAAAATATTAGTTTAAATAGTATAGATCTTAGATTAAGACTTATTTAGTTGTTAAGTTTTGTTAATTAAGTTGGTTTTAAGCTAGTTTTTGTCTGGGTAATGTTCATTAGATTTCTCTTAAAAAGCTTTACTCAAACCTGTCATAGTCTTAAAGGGGTGTTTGACATAAGCTTGTTTGACCATCTAAAGTCAATTTAATTTGTGCAAACATTTTGAGTCAGTTGAGTTTTCCTAAGAAATTAAGTTTCCAAAAGATTTCAGAGTTTAGATTGTTAAATTGAAAAAGTTATGTCTTATTGTCTTAGTTCCTGCACCAGGGTAAATTTCATTTAAATTTCACTTATGAAATTGTTGATCTAAGTCCTCCAAGGCTTAGATCTTGCTTCCATTATGTTCATACACTCATTTGAGTGTGTTTTAGTGCAGGAGTTCCCTTAGGAAACCTGCACTTTCGTTTTGCACTTGTGCAAAAGTGCACCAGTACTAACTATAAGTTAGTACTGCCATCAGCAGTACCTTCTAGTGAAAGAACTGCTAGCTTAGATTTTAGCTAGGAACTCATAGTTTTAGGTTCTTAAATTTAAGTAGAATTAAATTTAGTTATAGCTTATCTTAAAATTAGCTTTAGATTACATTTTCTAGCTTATTTCATAGCTTAATTATGTTCTTAGAAGTCAAATTGCATCAGCAGTACCTTCAAGTTAGTACTGCTGATATTTACACTACCAGTACTAACTAACAAGTTAGTACTGCTACCTTTGGTTTAACTTTTAGTCGAGTAATTGTAGGATTTAATAGCTTATCTTTTAGCATTTTAAAGTCTAGTTATAGCTTAATATAGAATAAGTCTTAGATTACATTTTCTAGCTTATTTACATAGCTTATTTTTGCTGTCAAAAAGTTAAAAAGCCAAAAACAGTACTTAGAAACTTTAGGATTTAAATTTGTTAATTTAGCTTATGGGTCTAGATTTTCTAGCTTAATTAGATAGATTATAAGTAGTTTTATAAAACCTTAAAGTTTTAGAGTCTAGTTTAGCTTTTTAAGTTTTTAAGCTCATTTGGATTTAGTGCTATCTTGCTTATTTTCTGAGTTTGCTTAGTTCATGCTCAATTTTAGTTGTTTAAAAGTGCTTCTAGCTTAGATTTCTTTGCATTCATAGTATAAGCACATCATAAGCTTTCTAAATCACTTTTCCTTTTTAGATTTAAGCTTTATTTGAGTATCATAATCGCTGTTTTAGTAAAACATAGCCCAAACCCCTAGTTTCTGTAACAGCTTATTAATAAGCTCTTTTTAGAGCTTATCTTTGAGTTTCAGACCATAGTGCTTTTGTTAATTTTGTTCCCACTAGCTTCCTCTATAACTTTGCTTCTTTGAGTTTTTCATTTTAAGCTCTTTAAAATTTCGAATGCTTATTGGACTTAATTTGTGATCGGGGTAGATTCTCAGGGTAGATAGTGTAACTTTTGAATTTAGTCGTTTACTAAGTTGTTCCTCCGTTAGTCTGTTAGTTTCTCTGTTAGTTTCTCTGTTAGTCTCTTAGATCTTTGCACCATTAGTCCATTAGTTAAGTTGTTAATTAAGCTTATTAGTTTTAATTGGTAATTAGGTTTAATTTTTAATTAGTTTAATTAAACTTTTATAAAAAGAAAAAATTAGGGTTTTTATTTTTAATAATTTTCGGCAATTTTTCTTTATTTAGTGAAATTTTTGTTTACATTTTTAGGGATTT
>BQNB010045907.1:0-44017 GCA_026074375.1 Tanacetum coccineum | reverse complement strand
GTAGTCTTGTCCGTTTCTTTTCCAAATGAGCCCAAGTCACGTGTAATTCTTCCAAATGCCTTCCAAATGAGAAATACCTAAAAAGGAATGAATAAGTACCTATTTTGGGCATAAATGCACAATTTAGGGGGTTAAACGACCCAAAAAAAGTGTATAAAATAACACCTCATCAGAAATAAACTAAACTAACAAGATAGGTCAGGATGTCTTCCGAAAAGCACTTTTATTTTAAACCAAGTCTTTAAGTTAGACTCAAGCCTCCATCACAGGCTTATTTGGACATCTCCACACATGTCTAATCTTTTTGACACCTCCTCAACCTGTAAATAATTGCTTATCTTGCACACTAACAAACCTGTGCATTAAATGTGTAATAAAATGAGCAACAAGAGGAGCACACATTTATGGCAAATATTGGGCTTGGCAAGCAATGCCCAAACTATTTTTGGTGTCTCAGACCCAAATATGCCATAACAAGCACTACCAAGTCATATAATACCCAAGTCTGAGACAATTTTTTTTACATCAGAATACAAGTTACGTCGTAACCAATTGAACTGGATACGCCATAACAGAACAAGTTATGTCGTAATCCAAAGCATTACGCCGTAACAACACTTAAGCAAACATGCAAGCACACAGAAATAGGAGAAGAATAGAAGGTTCAAGCACACGCAAGCACACATATATCAATCAAACAATCAAAAACAACAAAAACCGTTCCTCAGTAACCACGCCAAAAACTTGATGCGTAATTTCTTTTAACTACGTCAGGTTTTACATTTATAAAACCCTAACTACCTCGACTATTCCTACGCACTATAGAGCAGTGTACCCTATCGTGTATAGTGTAGTAACTGGTAAGTAAATGTGTCGACCCAAATAACGGTTTGTGTCTCTAATTGTCTAATTGATTTTATTAATCTACCTAAGAAAACACGAAAGAAAGCTTGTTTGAATATTTTAATTTACTGTGGAGTTGTTTTGGTGGTAAGCCAAACTTGTCGAAAAAGGAATTGGTATAGTGGTGGACAACTAGAAAGAATGAACGCAATTAATTATAATAATCTCTAGTGCAATGTATTGTTGCAATCTTAAAGCCACTTATTTTAAGAGATACGCTTAATCCTAAATAGGTGGTCTCCATATTAGCTTGCACTCCTAACCGGGTATTAATATTAAGAGATCGCCTAATGGTCCTAGGTCGAACCACCAATGAATATTGGTCTTTCTATTGGAGAATAGAAAACACTTAGTGTCGTAGGTCACGATACACCAAGAGTTCTCACAACCTTAACTTAATACTTACTTACGAGCACAAGGATCACTTAAACGCACTACATAAAATAATAAAGAAAGCGATAAAATGACAAGATCATAAATTAATAATCAAATAGATAATTAAATAATTAAATGCCAAGAACAAATAATAAGCACAATTAATAACATAACCACAATAAATTAAACCGCAAGATCTGCTAAATCAAAATAACAATTGAATTATATCAACCAAAATAAGTTAAAGTATGATTACAAACTGTGTTGAATTAATGCTCTCGATTCCTTAGTCGAACGCCATGGCAAACCCCGAAGGGTTTGCCCTATACCTAAGCAAGCAGGCTAGCTGCTCACTTTTTCTTCCTTTTTCTCGATGTCGACTTTTCCACCGAATGAGATGATTCCATATGATTTCATTCGTGTTCTATTTATACAAGATTGGAAGTTTGGCATCTGCATGAAAATGGCCCCTCAACTTTGTGGCGTAAAATGAAACTTCATAGAATTTTGCACATAATACGTCCCTGTGATGAGTCATCATTACGGCGTAACCGTACCGACATGGTTACGCCGTAAAACTTCTGACGCGACATTCCTTCATATAGTGATAAAAAAGGTTACGACGTAATTAAATTGTCCCGTTATGCCGTAACCATTAGTCATCATAAATATCTTTTCCATAATAATATTTTACGGCGTAACTCCTGCCGGACGTTATGCCGTAATGCCTCGTCAGCACCAAATCTTCGTAATTAATAATTGATTACGGCGTAATTCCTGCGGGACATTACGTCGTAATATCTTCTAAGCTTCTGACTCGACAACATTAATCTTTAAAAATATAGTACCCCTACTAAATAATATAGTAGTGGTACTATTCTTCATTTGGCTTTTAGGCTGCATCCTGTAGGATTTTAGTAGCCCTTCTCAATTTAATACCTCTACTAAATAAATTAGTATTGGTACTATTTTTGGTCATTTCTCGCCTTTTTCCGTTCCAATGTCTCTAATTACATGAATTCTCAAAATAAATGAATTAAGTATCGAATTCATATAAAAATGATATAAAGCAAGGCAATAAATACGGGAATTTGATATGAAAAAGTATTAAATATTTGATGTTATCAGATACGGTTTATAGTTAAAATTATAATAGACATTTATGGTGTAGTAAGAATACTAATGGTAAATCCAACACAGTTCTGATTGTTGTTCTATTGATACATTTAAAATTTAGGCGAGCTATTTAGTTAAAAAAATTAATGCAAAGTAAATGCTTTATATTATTTTTGTAAAATGATTTTATTTGTTTATCAAAGTTTAGTTATTAAATTTTTTTTAATGATGTGATAATGTATTAAATTGTGTTAAGTTCAATGCATTGTATATGTTTTATACAAAAGTTGATATATGTGGTGATGACATTGAATTGTATTGAACTTTTCATTACACTATGCATTAAAGATGCTCTTATTATATTGCATCACACTTGATTGTGTTATGAAATGTAAAGTATAAGAGATTGAGGAGAAAGAAGATGATTGTTATTGATTGTTCCTCCAATGAGTACAATGTGTCCCTTATTTATAAGGGTAAAGGGAGTGTAACCTCTAGCTAATTAACTACCTATTCAAGGGTAATTAACAACTCATAAAAGTGAATAGACATACATAATTAATATATTTATAACACTCCTCCTTGGATATTCATTGTTTGTTATAAGCCATAATCTGCCTTGTTAAAAACTTTATTAAGAAAAACCCAATGGGAGAAAAACTTGATAAAGGAAAAGAGTGCAGTGCGCATAATGCTCCTCCTTAATTTAATGTATATATTTCAAGCATCGCATGCCAATCTTCTAAACGAGTTGCTTGAATACTTTTGTTGGCAAAAACTTTGTAACGAAGTTCACCAAATTGTTGATGTTAAGAATAAGTCCTGCAAAAATGACAAAATATATGTGTAGCTTCCAACCCAACATCAAAATGCATTAGTTGGAAAGTATACAATGCGTATACAATTATTAAAAGAGAAAAATACACTCTCGTAACGCATATTAATTTCAAAATTAACATCAAAACCTCAATTATACTTGTGTATGGTACTTGAGGACCAATCGTTCCTTAGAGACATGTGCAGAAGCAATTTATATAATATGCGTCCAAAAGTGATTTTTGATCCATATAAGGATTCATTCAATTTGATCAAATAGAGTTATTAAGAACTTTATTGATTGTTTCTAGAAGTGAGTCACGCTTGAGGCATTACATATCCTTCATAGAATACGAGAGCTCCAATAAACCCCATTTTAGGGAAAAATAAATACTTCTATATAGCTTATCTCATAAAATATCAATAAGATATTTACATCCACCTCGAGACAATATGTCTCTTAACAATCAACTTATTGTTTTTGTGAATATTTTATTCACAATTTAAGTATTAAAGCACATAACTTTAGAGCTGTTATTTCGGTTTCGCATAAAAACCGATGTATATCCAATAGATTTTAAACATTTACGTGTATGAACTTCACGTTCCACTTTTAGTATTTGCAAGATACTATGTATTTTTTATGTTGGCCAATCATTTCATTGAGCGCACATTTGAATATTAATTGATTTATGATCCTCATAATGTATAATAGCATGCAATATATTATATGTAGACAAATTTATCGACGTCGTTTTGTTTCTATTCCATATAATTCAAGACAAGATAGAATTTATTGAGATCTCATTAGCTAACTGAGGTTCTTTGGTACCTTAATGTCTAGGTCTCTTTATGAGACTATCATGGGGTCTTTTATACCTCGAACAACCATCTTGTTTTCATGCTTCATATTTTTCATCGAGGATTTTATTTGGAATCGATTAGTCTACCATGCTTGAGGCATGTCATAATTAAATAGTGTCCGTGAGGGACAACTTATAATCAGAGCATGAGTAGCTGAAATTTTATTTGTGGCCAATGTTTATGTATGGCTATTAGATTATCCATTGAATAATAAATTCATAAAATTTTTTTCGAGGATCAATAGAATATGATAATTCATTATGAATATGATAATTCATTATGAATTTGCATCTACTTCTCTCCTTCTGAAGGAATTATCCTTCTTCTATATCCCGTATATATGCATTTAAGTGGAGTAATTTGCACAAAAAAATTGAAATTTGGTTTATAACCAAAATCAATTATAAAATGGAGGATTTATAATAACATATTGGCATGATGTTAATTTTGTTGTTGTGTATATTATAATATGACCCCATACAACAACGAAAAATTTCTCTCAATATCATTGAAAATTTAGAAGTAATTCATCAGATGCTTATGATGAAATACTTACTCTGGAATGTTAGGCCCGTTTTGAGATATTAATCATGCCAACTTGAGGTTGCGATTTGATAACCATTTATATGATGCATCGATTATAAACTCTAAATGATTCATACAATGGATTTGTATGCCTACATATATCCATTTGTTTTCTTTCCAGAAAATTAAAGGATTGAGTCCCCATACTAGTTGATAGATTAATAATCAACTTCTTTTGAGAGATAACAACATTAGATTGAATAATTTTATGCTTTTATAGTTTTCGCATCATTAATTACTCGGGATGGTGTAACCGGTCATACCAACAATATTAAAATTATTGCTCATAAACTTATGTTATGGCTAGTGATTATCTTGTACTAATATATGTATAGTACATGTCGAGGAAGATATAAAAGAATATAATGCATCCTTAATTTTGAACTTCGTTCCTCATGATAATTTTTGTATTTTCTTTTACAGAGCAAAATGTGTTAGCATAGATTCTTACATCTATGAATATAGTGTGTAATATCTTTGACACACTTGTACTTTGCATACATCACATTGCATTTTTGCATAAATAACATTTTTGTTTGCTCCTTTCTTATTTTATTTTGCCACTACTAGTGGTTTGTCATTGTCATACTACCTCGACTATATCCTTTACCATGATAAATGATCTTTAAACATTTATCATTACATTATCACATTCACATGAGGGAATGAGGATCTTATATTGATCATTTTATCACATTCACTTGAGGGAATGAAAATATTTATATTGATCATTACATCACATTCACATGACGGAATGGAGATCATTTCATATTTTATCTTGCAACTTGAGGTTGCCAACCAGTTTCTTTGAATAAACACGATCATCGTTATTGTTGTCACATTCAGTTGAGTGAATGGAAAAAATTTAGTAAACGGGTTTATCTTGTTTGTTCAAATACCCATTGCTTTGTTAAGAAGAAAAAAAACTTATATCAAAGCATCGTTCTCGATATATGAACATATTCGAGGCATTAACCATCTCAACGCATATTTTCTTTTTATCATTCAGATGTAATACTCAATATTGCGAAAATGTGCTCGCATTTACAAGAATTTCTTGCTTTTGAGGGTCAAATCTTTCTTTTAGATTTTGACATACATTTAACGGATCTTTCACCGTTAGATATTCTCTTTTAATTTAGATCTAACACTGAAATTGTGAGATCGAACTCGCTTATGTTTTTTTAGAATCATGATTGAACATTAAAACAATAACTTGAGGTTATTGTATTTTGATTATGTTCATCGTAGTAGAACTTGAGGTTCTATAGTAAATAATTGTAATCATAACATGAGGTTATGATACATTTTGATCCTCTTTTTTTTCTTGATGAATCATAGTAGAACTTGAGGTTCATACTCTTTTTTCTAAACATAAGGTGAGGTTATGATATTATGATTCTTCTAAAAGAATCACAAAGAACTTGAGGTTCTTTAAAAGATATACAATAACTTGAGGTTATTGTATTTTAATTTTATTCATTGTAATAAAACTTGAGGTTTTATTATGAATAAATATAATCATAACATGAGGTTATGGTATATTTTAGTTCTAATAGATCTTTAGAACCTTATATGAAACATAATACAATGTTGTATTATTTGGTTCTTTTTTTAAATCACAATAAAAGGTTCTTGTAAATTACAAAAAGAGTTTAACAAAATAAAAACATAATTAAAGTTCTTGAAATAAATGACAGTCGTTAAAAATAATAAAATCAATGTGTATATGATAATTCTATCTATGTAGAAACAATTAGAATGTAGATTGTAGTAGTTTTTGTCTATCATACGTTTCTTATGTTAAGATCAATTAATGCTATGTGTGCATTGTTAGTGAGGAACAGGATATCTATGATTCACCAATACACACTCCTATTAGTATTGTCATTCTCATTTATTAAAAAAACTTAAAGAAACCAAAAAAGTTCATGGATTATATGTCGTTAATTATTTACATTCATCAATTTTGATATCTTGACTCCAATATTGTATAAATCTCCATTTATCATAACAATATAATTTTGTTATTCCATACCAACTATAGCTTAATAAATTAAAACTCACATATTTAATAAGAGGCTTTAATTATACACCAGCTCGTGTGATAAATAATCATAAATATAATATGGGACTACGATGTTGTGTCCATGTTCGTTTTTATTGTGGACTAAAACTCAGCAACAATTTTCGGTTATTTTTAGATTCAAATGAATTTGAAATGATTAATTTTAAATAATATACCTCTCATAGGCTTATGTCTTGTAGGTACATATATAGATATGAGTCCTTATTCTTTACACATCAAAGTTTCTGTTTGTTACCTTTACACCTCAGAATTATTTAGAGGGAAACGCTACATGCTCATTTTTCTTATTTGAGACAAATTCGCTGCTAGAATAACGGCGCTTCGTGAGAATTGGTAAAGATTAAGAGCATTGAGGAGAAATCGAGCTTGATCTGTTATTGATTGTTTCTCCAACTGAGTAACAATATGTCTCTTATTTATACTCTAATCCTTTATAAAGCCATTTAGCCGTTTTTCTAAAAATAAAATTAAAGTTTAAAAATTATTTCTTTTTTTGGGGGAAATTTTTATATTGTATATGTTTTACTCAATATTATAAGTCAATGTTAACTGTAAAAATTAAGTATCTATTTTGTAACAAGTCTATTTTATATGTGTATTAATCGTTACGTCCATTGTATAGTATTTTCTTATTGGATGTGTGGTATTGATTTGTAGTTGATTTGTAACGGTCATCCGTTTCAAACACAACTATGAAACAAATATTTACAGTGTATTAAAGTGCTAATCATAAACCTAAGCGAGTATAAAAAACCTAATAACACTGAATAAAAATTATCCATCATATTTTTCATATCTCTATGTTCTTCTCTCTCTTACAAAAGCTACAAACACCGTTCACTCAATCTCTTTTAAATAACCATCAAATCCCGCTGCCACACATATGAAATTTTGCCTGCTACACCAATTTTAGTTCTGACGCAACACTTTGCCAACATTTATTGCTGCCGTCACAATGCCGAGTTTATCATTTGTTTATGTGGTTTGGCTGGTTGTTTTGCATTCAAAAGATATATAGTTCGCTAGACTCTCACACTATTATACGTAATGATATTAAAATTTAAAAATCCATAACCTCAAGTTATTGTATATACTTTTAAAGATACCTCTAAGTAATGGTGTGATTCTGTTTAGAAAGAAATCATATAATTATCTCATTATACAACTCATCACCGTAAGTTTTATAGAAAAAATACAGTTAGAGTTGTCAGTGATCCTGTAGTATTCTGGTAGCCGGGGGTAGTGGGGGGTAATGATAAATATTAGGTGGGGGTTGCAGGTTTAGGATATTACGCCTTCAAGGAGTTAGTTATGATTGATGGGTGTTTTTGGGTTTATTGTTTCTATGTATTGCGATTCTTGGTAGCAAGTATGGGTTGTTGAAAAAAAAAAATAAAAAAGAGCGAATATCATTTTCTATTAATCTGGTGTTTGTTTTTTTGGTTTTATAACCTCCTATGTTATGATTTTACCAATTTGTTTACTTATAGAACCTCAAGTTGCTACTACGATGAAACATACAAATTACAATACCTCAAGTTATTTGTTTTAATGTTATCAATACCTGATTCTAAAAAAACATAAGCCGAAGTTCGATCTCATCTCAATTCAGGGTTAGGATCTAAATTAAAAGAGTTGAATATCTAACGGTTGAAAGATCCTCGTTAAGAATGTATGTCAAGAAATTTTTATGAAAGAAAGATTTGACCCTTCAAAAGCTAAGTAATTCTTGTAAATGCCGATGCACCATTTTCGTATATAATGGAGTTATATTACGATTAGAAATGATAAATTAGTTGAATAAAATTGGAAATAATACATAGTCATGCGTTATTATTTGAGATATGGTTAATAGCCTCGGGAATGATGTTCATATATCAAGAAACGAATGTGAATTCATGCGTTAATTTGAATATGTAAGGGTTGTGTTTTTTTTTGTTTTTCTTGAACAGATGCAAGCAATGGGTATTTGAACAAACAAGATAAACCCGTTTAATAATTTTTTTCCATTCACTCAACTGAATGTGACAACAATAACGATGATCGTGTTTATTCAAAGAAACTAGTTGGCAACCTCAAGTTGCAAGATCAAATATGAAATGATCTCCATTCCGTCATGGTGAAGTGTGATAATGGACCGTTAATGATCAATTTAAATATTTTGCATATCCGTTTCAGCGTCCGAGAATGTGATAAGAATATGTCGAAATATAGATCCTCATTCCCTCAGTTTGTGAATGTGATAATGTAATGAGATAAATGTCTGAATGATAATTTGTATGCTTGGTAAAGGAGAGTGATTAGTCGAGGTAGTATGAGACATTGACAAAAATCTACTAGTAGTGGCAGAAATAGAAGAATAAGAAAGGAGGCAAACTAATGTGTTATTTATGCAAAATGCAATGTGCATGTTTGCAACGTACAAGGGGTATAGTTAAGCTTTTCCTGTTGTTTGTCAAAGATATTACACACTATATTACGATAGTAGAAACACATTTTGCTCCGTACTAGAAAATACAGAAGAAAAATTAGTATCCTGAGGATAAACTAAGTTCAAAATTAAGGATGAATTTTATTCTTTTTGTATCTTCTACGACATGCATTGTATTGGTGTGTGGCATAGTAATTTCTGCATGTAACCTGAGAGTGATATTTCCAGATTAAAAACGTACTCGCGAAAAACAATAAATAAATTTGTTTAGGTCTGTTTTTGCATGTTTGAATTTATGCAAGGAGAAATGGATATTAAAAAAAGTATAGCCAAAAACAAAACAGAAAGCCTGAGCAACGGAATGGAAAGATCCAAAGTCAAGATCAAAGTCTAAAGATCAACCAAGTTGAAGAAAAATTCAACTTTAAGTGGACTAAAACTGCCAAAGACCTCAAGTTCTGTATATTTATAAGCAAAAAGAAGGACTCTAAAGGGTCGAAATAGTGTAAATCGGGCTCGAAGTTTGCAAACACTAAGAGTTATAAAGAGGTTTTGAGGGGACCAAAATGCAAATCCCTCAAACTCCATTCGTGTCCCGCTCCCAACAAAATAAGTGTGAGAAGTTACAGTAGGCAAGAACATGTTCGGCTATACTAATCATGTTTTTTTTTATTTTTTTGTTTTTGTTGTTATGTGTTTTTTTGTTTTGTAGTTGTTTATACCTCCTGCGGAAGAAAACCGACTCAATTAACACCCTAGATAACAATCATTTCACACCACTCCTTATACCCTACCCCCACCCTACCACCGCCTCGTGCCCCCCCAACTGATATTATAAGCTGCCATGTTGGCAAGAATCTCCTATCCTATTCCTCAAGTATTTTCGGTTGGCTAATGAGTGAGACTCCAAGACAGCACATAAATGAAAGTAAAGGCTCTGGATTTGTTTTAGAGATCCTCCAGCTATCACACAACAAATACACGTTGTTTTTTTTTATTGTTTCTCTTCCAAGAAGCAACAAGCTGACAAATGCCCATAAGAAGAAGAGACTTACAGTAGCTCGCTATAAACATTAAGCGCTCCTTTTAGATTCTCGCCTATTGTAGGGCAATAAGGATTCGAAGTTTTAGAAGATAGAATTTTGATTAGTTTATAGAAATTCTTATACGACTTATATATCAGAAGTTCAAATAAATCGTTACCTTTTTTCTAAATCAAACAAGTAATTACGACCTATGAGACTTACTAGACATTGTTTTGTGAATCTTTTCAGGTCATATTTGTTTTAGGTAAACACTTTCATTAAGTTTTATTTAAATTGCAAATTGAAACATGTGTTAAAGATAGTTCATTAGTGTACTTTAATTTATACCGTAAGATGGGTGTTTATAAAAGGTGTATTCTTTGATTTGTGTGTTTAGTGTTTAGGTTGGGTTATGCAAAAACTAACTCAACGTACAGTACTTGTTTCAGCGGTTGTTTTAACATAAGAGTCTGATGAACCCTAAGGAAGTATGAATGTAGATGTAAATGATTACCAGTTAAAGATTCACTATACAATATAGAACTCTACACTATATCATAACCAGTGTGAGACTCTAATATGTTGTTAGCAGTGTGATGATAAGCCAAGTTCATGGGATAGGAGACACTATGAAATAATGTGTACAAGTCGTATACTTGAAACTTATCTAAGTGTATAGTTATATAACAGGTAGCCAAGAATCTTAGAGTAGAGGTCTTGGTTTAGCAACCTTGGTTTGAGATATCTGTTGATATTTTGTCATTTATTGTAGTTCAAGGGTGGATGATAGTTAGAATGCTTGTCTGCTTTATTACTGTAAGAGTTTTTTACTTCTTATCTACGGAGTGATATAAAGAAAACTGTTAAAATAGGCTTGTTGATTATAGAGTGCCTAATAATTATTCGTTACCTTAGTGTCTAGCTGTTTTCTTATATTATGAGTGGTTTTATCAAGATATGTTATGTTGTCTTGTTTCTTAGCTGTTAAGTTTGAGTTGAGTGTTTTAAAGAGTAACCCTTGTAATGTGATGTCATTTCCTAAGAAATTAGACTAACTAGGTAGTTGAATGTGTAGAGATTATAAATATTGCTAGTTAGATTGCTGTGCAGCGTATATGTTGTGGTGATTCTTAGGATAGTTGGGAAGGCTTGCTCCTGGTAGGAAGTTGGGCGTGTGGTATGGTGCGAGTTTCGGAATAGTAATCAGTGTATTGAGTAATGAGATTCAGAGTGAGACATAGTGTTATACGCATATAAATGTTATTATTGAAACTTATCATTGGAGGATGGGAGGACTATTTTACATATCATTGATAGACGCAACGGGAGACTAAAAAGCCATGGTAATGGTGAGTACTGCTGAGAGTATCAGTGATTTTTTAAGAATCTTGTTAGTATAGGGAGGCCTCATTTTTAAAAGTGCTATACTAGACGAATACGATCCTTAAAAGCTAGTAGCAACCGAGTACTAACTCTTAAAGTTGTTATGTTAGAAATAAGATAGAGGTGTAGATTAAAAAGCAATGAGTACTGGTGGATTCATATTTTAAAAGGTCTTTATCAAAGGCTTATGTTGTGGTTTGTGGTCTGGTCTCGGTCGTTTAGTTTGGTGTGAGTTTGTCGGACTCCTTGCTCTTGTCGGCTTGGTCGTGCTTGTTAGGTTAGATGTCTTCTTTTTGTTTTTGTAAGTTTAGGTGGTTGTTTTTTTGAGTGATGTTGTTGGTTAAGTGAGTTTGAGATCAAAATGACTGCCAACTACCCGTTTATGTTGGTTTTTTTGTGTCTCATTGGTTACACTGTGTGAGTGTTTCGTTCTGGTTTTTCTTAGTGTGTTAGTTTTTTGGGTCTTGGCCGGATAGCTAGTGATGTATGTACGTTTTAGCTCTTAAATGCCTGTTTTGTGCTTGTGTAGAAAATTGTTTTAACTTATTTACCTTTTAACGCGGAGAGAAAATGACATGGGAGAGATGTTGAAAACTAGGCTTTCTTCTATTTTTAGTTTAGTGTGTTTTGAGCTAATTCCTTGTGTATATAAGATTTAAGTGTGTTAGGCGACTTAAAAATTGTTCATGTTTTGTTTTAGCGCATTGGTAAAATGCGTATTTATTTGTTTCTCTCGGATTGGATGATGATGAAAAGAGATTATCTATTATCTAATAGTGTCTTAGTGATCGTCGTTAAACAAAAAAAAATGGATGTCTTTTCCAAAGTTTTGTATAGACTTTCGCTTTTTAATTAATTTTTTTTATATGCTCGTCTTTGTGTATTTGTTCCATGTTTTGTTTGTATTGTTTTTGAACTTTTGTTATGCTTGATGGGTTTTTATTTGATTTCTAGTATCCTCTACTACTCTGTAGATGCGTTATAGATAATGATATAGAGACGATTGTGTCTTTTTATTATATAAAATGGAACAAGAAAGATTGTCTGTAACCCTCTTGTCCTCCCCTCTCCCCCCCCCCAACCCCGCCCCCCCCCCCCCCCCAAAAATTCGATCGAAAGGAGAAGTAGTGGTTAAGATAAAACAAGAAGATAAAGGTAAAATATGAAAAGGGGGTAAGAGTTAGAAGATTGTTTAGAGGGATGGGTTTTTATTGTGTTTTTAGAGTGGTGTTGGGTGAAGTGGGTGATTGGTCTTGAAAATTTGATGGGGGAGGGAGGATTTAGTTTAATATGGGGGGGAGGAGTTAAAATATTTGTTGTGACTCGGGATATGGGTTCTTTGTCAGATTGGTTGTATTTTTGAGTGTCTGTTGTCGGGGGAGGGAGTGGGTGTGGGGGGGGGTAGGTGGTGGTGTGTTGGTTTGTGTAGGGGATAGTTATTAGGTTGATGTGGTGTTGATGCTGTCCGTAGGTGCGCGGCGACGGAGGGTAGATTGGGTGTGGTTAGGGATATTGAGTTAGGAATTTGGGGGGGGGGGGGTTGGTAAGCATTGTTTTGTTTTTTAAACACCCATTTTGTTTTTTTGTTAGAAGTTTGGGTATTTTCGAATGAAAGTGGTAAGTGTTCTATGTCATAATACGTTTCGCGTGTATAATGATCTTATTAATTTTATATTAAAAAAGCAGAGAATAGGTATTGTGTTTAATTGGGGTAGGATGCTGGGAGGAGAGAGGCTGGTAGTGGTGTTTGTTTATGATAATATAGTGATAGTTAGGTAAGAAGCGTGGTATGATTGTGGTTGTTTGGGGCATTAGAGTCGTTTAAAAGTAGGTTAACGTGTTAATAGATGTTGTGTGTTTTGAGGGATGGAGGTAAGGATGTTAATAATGTAATTATGTTGTTTGTTTTGGGAATGTGATGGTGAGTGTTTTTTGTTGTTAGTGGATGGGGTATGGGGGAGTGGTTGCGAGTTTGAGTAGATGTTGTTTTCGTTTTAATGATAGGTTAGGTATAGTATTTGTTTTGTTTGTTTGGTGGTAGTTTGAATGGTATTAGGGTGTTTATGTGTAGAATAGGGGTGTTTTTTAGTGTGCTATGAGAGTCAGTTGGATTAGCGATTTGTGGGTGAAGGTTTGTGGTTAGATGAGCGTCATAATTTTGTATGAACGATTAGTGTGTTAAAGTTTACTAGGCATTTTGTGTGTAATCGTGTTGTGTTTGTGTATTTGAGAAGAGAAGGAGTTTTTTGTTTGTTGTGTTGTGGAAAAATATGTTGTGGGTTATTGATATCGTAGTAACGTCTTTGGTCTTAAAGATTGAGTGTTTGTGATGGTGTGGTTTGTTTTAAGTGAGATGGGTTTTGGAGTAGTGTGTTTTGGTATTTCTTTTGTGGTTCGGTCGTGTGATGGGGTTTCGAGTTGGGAGTGGAGGGTAGACGCATATAGTAGTCAGAATAGCATGTTCGCGCGGATGTCTCTCGAGTTTTCTGTAGTTGCTGGGTGAGTAATAAAATTTTAGAATTTTTTGCTTTGAGTTAAGTTATGTGTGGTTTTGTGGTGGAGTGGTGGTTAGATCTGTGGATCCATTCAGAAATTGATTGTGTATGGATAGTGGTGTGGTGTAGGGTTTGGTTTTGTGCGGGTGAGTGGTGGTTTGTTTTTGTGTTGTTGTTGTGTGTCTTGTTGGGGTTTATTTTGTGTAATGGTGATAGTTTCCAGGTGGATTCCTGGGAGAGGGGGTGTGGAGTTGTGTCTTATCTGGCTGTGTTAAAAAAATAAGTGACAAATTGTAATAGGAGTACGTTATATCTATTATATTAGGCATCTGTTTTCTTGTTATTTACTATTTGCCTTCTTTAGGAAACGCAAAATCGATTTTCTGTATTAATGGTGTATAATGATTGGTTGTAATTTTAGACTAGTTTGTTTTATTTTTTATTTTATTAAAAATGCGCCATTTTTTTATTAAAGACAAACGTTGTTTTAGTAACTCCTTTGTATTTTTCTTGCTTTTGTCTTGTTGTGTTTTTTATAAAGGTTACAAAATTACTGATTATATTGTGGGTATTAAGCTATGGGTGACTTTAGGTTTATAAATTTTTATTTGTTAATGATGGACACTAACATTCTACGGTGGCCGGGGGTTGTCGTGTTGTAAGGGCTTATTCATGTATTTATTTATGTTTTATATCCTTGGTATTTTTAGTTTTAGTTTGATTGTATATGTATTATTACTATCAAGATCCAATCGCAAAATCCAAAATTAAAACTCATGTATGAGAATGATGAAGACTCAAGCTTCATACTCTTTTATTGTTGTTTGCCTCACTCAACATATCCTGTGAAAAAAATGAAAGATTAAGAATACTACACATCCAACGAACTGTTTGCGGTGTGGTTTATCGTTGGGCTCCTGATGTTCGCCTGATTCTTTTTTATTTTCTGTTCATTACGGTGAGGTGTAGGTAGATTGTGGTTTTTGTTGGGGTAGTTTGGAGGTGTGTGGGGGGGTGGGGGTGTGGTGTGTTTTATTTTTGGGAGGGGGTGGGGGCGGGTTTTATGTGGGGGTTTTTGGTGGGTTGTGTTTGTGTAGGTTTTAGAAATCTTGGTTTTGGGTGGTGGGCGTGGGTGTGTGAGGTGCAGGGGGGGGTTTGTTGAGGTGGGGGGGTGTTGCCGGGGGGTGGGGTGGGGTGGTTGTAGGTGGGGGGTAGAGGTTAGATGAAACCGGGAGGGGTTGTCTGTGTTTACTGTTGAGGTCAGGGTGAGTTAGGGAGGTCTCTATTTTTTTTTGTTTTTTTTTTAAGTGCTTTTGCTCCGTTTTTTTATTTATTTTTTCTTTTTTTTCGGTTTGGTTTGGGGGTGTGCCCCATGATCCCCCTCACCCCTGCTCTTAACATTTTTCTTTGTGTGCATCAGGGTGCGTATTTTTGGTGATTGTCGGGGGTCAGGATGGGTTGGGTTTAAGGAGTGCGGGGAAGCTTTTTTAAGGTATTTTTTTTTGTTTCTTTTATTTTTATTTGTTCTTTTTATTTTGTTTTTTGTCTGTTTTTGTTTATTTTGTTCTTGGTGTTGTTTATGTTGTGCTGGGGACACCATAAGGATAATATAAGCATAGTTGTGGTGTGGGGGAGGGGTGGTGGCCCTCGTCCGTGTTTGGTAATTAGTAATACAAAGTATTATTCAGTCACCACACACCTCATACACACGTTTATAAGCCTTTTGAACTGTAAAGCAAAAGGTTGAACATTTTTAAATAGATGTACTGGACGCAAGCTATATGAAAGTCTAGATTACAAACAAATCTTTAATACTCTGATAACATATAATTATAACAACTCGTGGATAGATAAGAGAATTTTATTTATCTAACATATTCTTACTAAACAAAAAAAAAAAATACAATTAATATATACTATGTACAAAACAATGAATGCTCTATTATATAATAAATCATGCCTTTTATCATTTTTTTTTCCTTTTTAAAAACATTTAATTTTTAAATGATATTTTAACTCTCTAATTAACTAATGATATTTTTAAAATATTCCTCACTGAAAAATAAACTTAATATAACACATGATACAAAATGATAATGCATAAATCATCTTATCTTTTTTTTCTTTTTTAAAACACCACTAAATGAAATTTACATGACATTAAGCGGGTCATAGAAACCAATCTTTTATGTAGTTAGACTTTCTGACACCGCTTTTTTCGACCATGCAATGAACCACTATTTACGACCACAACTTAGTAATATAGACACCATTAGATGGCGCTAAAATCGCTACTCTTTATGTTTAAATGTTAGTGTATATAATATTACACGTCCAAAACAACTAGCAATAGTTGTGACCACCGTTTTCGTATCGTCGTTGCTCCGTGGCACACGGGTTGTCTGCCATTTTTTATGAAATAGCGTGCGATAAAGTTGTTTCCTAAAGCTATCTATATGCGTAAAGTTAGCATCGTGAGAAACATATAATCGTTTAACAAAAATTTTGATTATAAGGTGCCCGCCGCCGTAATACGCGGGTACCCTGCTATAAAAGCTTTTTATAATGTTACTAAATTAATAAGAAAAAACAAGCTAATTTTCAATAATAACATTTGTTGAATATTTTTTTTTCTTTCTATAAATACAATTCATCAAAAAGACATTGCTATTGCCGAAAAATATAATCACACAGGTACCAGCCGCCGCATTGCGCAGGTACCCGACTAGTAAGGGTAAAGGGAGTGTAACCCCTAAATAATTAACTACCTATCCATGGGTAATTAACAACTCATAAAGATGAATAAACATACATAATTAATATATTTATAAAAGATTGGTTATTTAATAAAGATTAGTTAAGTTTTTTTAACGATAACTTATTCATCCTCTAAGTTTCCACAAAACATAACCCAAATGCTTTTAAAAAATTAAACTTAATAATTAATTGATGTTATGTTCGGATATTGTGCTTTATCTTGCTGAATTTGTAAGAACTTAGCTGTCAACTATAGCTTAAAGATTGTGGTTAATAAAATTTTAAAAATAAATTATATATTTTACATAACCTTTAAATCTTTTATAGCAATCATTTAGACATGTCATTATTAATCATTTAGATATGTCTTTATTAAACTTAACAACAAGATAAATGTGAATTATTCATATACCTTTAACTATAAGAGGTGAGTTATTTTGCATACTAGTTTCTCCCTGCATACCAAGGGACAAATCTTGACCATCCATTTCATTAGATTAAAAAGACATGATTTAAGATTAAAAAAAACATGGAGGGACCAAAAGTGTAAATTTACTAAAACTCACACTACCACTCCCTCATTATTTGTAGTGTTGGCAAATCTTGCCCAAATTGCAATTAATTGATTTTTTTGACATTTTGTACGTATTTTTACGTTCTTATACGTTTTCGTCTGTTTTTTTACGTTTTCGGCCGTTTTTTTACGTTTTCGTCCGTTTTTTAACGTTTTCGTCAGTTATTTTACGTTTTCGTCAGTTTTTTTACGTTTTCGTCTGTTTTTTTATGTTTTCGTCTTTTTTTACGTTTTCGTCCATTTTTTTACTCGTCGCGATGGTGTATTTTTTGTCGTGTGACGATTTACCGTTTGTAAGATATTTTATTTTAAAAAAAAGGTGAAAAATGGGTTTTTTTATTTTTGATAAAAAAATGAGTGGCTAGGATTGGTTCATTGGGTCTATGACAAATGTTGGGTCTATATTGATCTTAACTCATTGTGCTTTATCTTGCTGAATTTGTAAGAACTTAGGTGTCAACTATAGCTTAAAGATTGTGGTTAATAAAATTTTAAAAATAAATTATATATTTTACATAACCTTTAAATCTTTTATAGCAATCATTTAGACCTGTCATTATTAATCATTTAGATATGTCTTTATTAAACTTAACAACAAGATAAATGTGAATTATTCATATACCTTTAACTATAAATAGTAATAACAACAATAATATAATTAATGGTTTAATTTTAATTTAATCTTTAAACTATTATTATGTGTTTGATTCAACCTTAAAGCGTCTTTTCTGCATTAATAAATCGTTTATTAAACTATTAAACTATCATAATATGTTAATTTTATCACTACATTCAACGACATGTTTCAAATTTTGTAAATAAACAGTTAAATGTTGCGCTAAAGGTCACCACAAAATATTTACCAATCGTCACTAGAAATCATCAAAAAATAAAATTTGAAAACTATTTTTTATCCTCAACACTGATTTTATTTAACATACGAGATATTTTCGCATTTTACCGATAAACAAAAGTAAAACCAACACATTTACACTTTATTTAGGGTGCGTTTGGTTTATAAGTGGGTTTAGATTTGGATTTGGATTTGATATTAAATTTGGATTTGGTGTAGGTTTTGAAAAAAAATATTGTATTTGTTTTATTAATTTAATAATAAAATTTAATATAAAAATATTATTTAAAAATATAAAAAAAAAATACATGTGTGTGTGAGAGAGAAAGAGTGGTGTAAATGTAATGTGTATAAAATGACTTTTTATCAAAACCCTTCATTCTCCTTCACTTTTACTTGGGCCAGCTCCCCAAACCAAACTACCATATCTGGTTATCATAAGTCCAAATCATGGCAAACAATGAGGCCCTTACTTTTCTTACACCATAACAAAAAGATAAATATAGAGTAGTTTCTACGCCAAAAATAAATATCTAAAATTAGAAAAAAAAAAAATCTTAATATATTTGGCAATCCACATGCAAATCACGTGCTAGTCGTCATCACTTCGATTCTTGCACGAGGGCAGTTGGTCATTCACTCTTTTGACTTATAAGCCGTCATCACATAGCATTTCCCCTTCACCAAACTAACGTACATCTTTCAAAGCACATCTTACATCTCTCAATCCCACCACAATCCTCATTTCAGCAATATTTAATCTGGCAATGGCAATTTAACCTTCCGTGAGAATTTAACTGCTTTCCTTCTCCTACCAAACACTTTCACACACTAAACACACACTTAAAAACACACAGTTAGGGTTTACAAAAACCCCTAATTAATTGTTCATAATCAGTTAAACTCGTTAAATAATATAACGAATTTAACGGTTAATTTCGCTTTAATTTCACGTTTTACGATGCAATTGATGTAATGACACGTCATCATAATCAAGTCAATGATGAAGAACTGTGTGTTTGTGCTTTTGTTAGTTATTTCTGTTATGAATATGATACTGTTAGGGTTTGGATATGAATATGATGATTTTAGTGATGATAGTGAGGGATTTATAAAGCTGTTTCATCAGGATTACTCGCCTCCAGCGCCACCACCGCCTCCGCCGCGTCCGCCTTCGGGGACGTGCGAAGGCGATCTCGGTGGCGTTGGTTCGTTAGATACGACGTGTGAGGTAGTTGATAGTTTGAGTTTGACTGAGAGTATGTATATAGCGGGTAAGGGGAGTTTGTTTATTTTAGATAATGTGAGCGTTAGCTGTGATGTTAATCCGGGGTGTGAGATTGGGATAAATGTGACTGGTGATTTTATTTTAGGTGAGAATGCGAGGATTGTTGTTGGGACGTTTGAGTTAATTGCTGCGAATGCTACTTTTGGCGTAGGGTCGGTTGTGAATGTTACGGGGTTAGGTGGTGATCCGCCTGAGCAAACTAGTGGGACTCCTTCGGGGTATGATGGAGCGGGTGGGGGGTATGGGGGTAGAGGTGCGGCGTGTTTGTTTAATGATAAGAAGCTTCCGGAAGATGTGTGGGGTGGTGATGCTTATTCGTGGTCGAGTTTGCAGAAGCCGTGGAGTTATGGGAGTAAAGGTGGGACAACGAGTAAGGAGGTTGATTATGGTGGGGGCGGTGGTGGGAGGATTAAAGTTGTGGTTACGAGTCTTATTGAGATGAATGGTAGGTTGTTGGCGGAAGGTGGGGGCGGTGGTACGAAAGGTGGAGGTGGTTCTGGTGGGAGTATCTTCCTCAAGGCTTATAAAATGTAATCTCTTGTACTTTTTTTGAATTCAGTACTTGTGGTATTTAGTTTGTGTATACACTAGTAATACGAATGTCATGTTCTAGACCTTAAATAGCGTTTACAGTGTTTTTTTTTGCTTGTTTAGTTAGTTAACTTAATGACGATGTATCAGATGTGTATATTTCCGTAGCCTGGTTTTTTCACTTTGGTTGATAGACAGGAAAGCTTACAATAAGGTTGCTAACGCGCTATATCACTACAATTTTGTACTTGGTACAACATCTATATTATCTACTATGTTTGATGGATGACACCCTTATTGCTCCTTAAAAAGTATACTGCAATATATAGAAACATTCATATGCATTGTATTTATATTAGAATGTAAACTGAAACTTGTTTTCAAGTATATTGTCACTATTGAGTTCTACTTTTTGAAGAAAGTATGTACTTGGGTCACTTTTTCTTCTTCACAAGAGCTTATAGGAAAGCTATGTAGTGCGAATGCTAAGTGGTAGAATCACTACTATATCACACTTCTACGGTAAGCATGCAGTCTAATGGGGATAGTCTATTCATATCACATGTCTGTTTAGTAATATGAGTCATGCTTTTTTGCTTGGTGTAATTTGAGTTAAAAAACGTATGTAGTACAATATGATCGAAATTGATCTAATTTGGAACTGCAGGACTGGAAGTGGTAATATAAGTGCTTGTGGAGGCAATGGTTTTGGCGGTGGGGGTGGAGGAAGAATTTCTACTGACGTGTTTAGCAGGCACGAAGAACCCAAAATCTCTGTGCATGGTAGAATTGTTGCATTTTTGGATTTTAATTTTAGTAAATAGTAGTGCAGGTTTGCATTATAGTTTGTAATCATTTGAAGAATTAAATTATTTATTTTTTATATTTTTTGCAGGTGGTAATAGTGTAGGTTGTCCAACAAATGCGGGTGCTGCGGGCACTTTTTACGACGCTGTAACCCGGAGCCTTACAGTTGATAATTTCAACATGACAACTGACACAGACACAATTCTGATGGAGGTCTCGTATCAGCCCCTTATGACAAATATTTTTATTCAAAATCTGGCCAAGGTTTCTGTTCCCTTGCTTTGGAGTCGTGTTCAGGTCAGTGAAAGACAGGTTCTTTATTTTATGAAATTCATTTCTTTTAGGATCTATATTTATCTTGCCATGGAACTCTATTTAAATATATATTATAATGCTTCGTAATAGGTTCAAGGGCAAATTAGTGTTCTGGGTGGAGGAACCTTGAGCTTTGGGCTATCACATTATGCGTTGTCAGAATTCGAGTTACTGGCAGAAGAACTGCTGATGAGTGATTCTGCAATTAAGGCAAACAACCACTTTATTCAACTGAATTATTTTATATATCTATCTAATTAATAAGACTGAAATCAAACTTGTTAAGTAAATTCATTACACTCATTCCCTGACTAGTAGTTATTTTAAATCTCTATGCTCTACCTTATTTACAACTATTTCCTGAGATTTCATGCCGAGTTGTTTATATATCTGTAGCATCAAATGCCTCTTGACTTTGTAGATTACGAGTTGATAAATTATAAATGTGCTCTTCGTTTCCCTTCTGAAACTGGTATGAGTTATTGTTAGCATAGTGTCAGTTCACATATATATAAAGGATTGTTGTGTTATATACTTTATCTTTGAAAAGCAGCTTTTATTGAAACACAAGAACAAGAAAAGAACAAGAACAAATACAATAACACCCTTTGGGACATACCCCAACACGAAAAAGGATTGATGTACTGATTTCGTGAATCAAACTGACTTATCAAATTGACTAAAGTCAGTTTATGTTTTTTCTTAAGTTTCTAACGCAGTTTCTGTATACACATTAATGTATGTGTGATTTATCAAAACATCTCCAAGTATTGTTAGTTGTCTGTCACTACATTAAATATAAAGTTACATATCTTCTTACATGGCTAACTGGGAAGCTTTGACACAATGCACTTCAGAAAAAAAATCCACTCTAGCAACATATATGGCAAGAAATCTAGTGTGAAATTTTTACAATCATGCATTTAGCTTTGGTTTAACGATATGACATTATACCTATAGAAAGACGAATGAGACAGGGTTTCAATTTGCTAACGAAAATCACATTGTTTTCTTATTGAACCAAATCTACGCGTCTTATATTGAATTTTTGACTATTAGATGGTCAATGCCTCCCTTTTACTAATAAACTTCCCAACTCACTGTGACTAATTGTATCAATGGAACTTGCCATTCTATAAAGTAATTATATCAAATTAACATGGTATTGGAATTATAATACTTCCAAGCATACGTTGTCTAATACGTATATATGAACTGCTTATGCTTCCGATTAAGCATCCACTTGATACCATCTATAGTGATCAAGTGCTAGGAGGTCATTTGCCCCCTTAGCACACCCTTTGCCAATTTTTTGACTACTAATTATATGTTTGCGTCAAGTCACAGATTTTGTACAGAAAGTTGCAATCATACATGTCTGTTTGTAGGATCAGCGTGTTCGACATATTTCCTCCTTGGGCCTTTCTTATTGTCACTTTACTCACTAGCAATGTCTACAAACGCAAAAACTAAAAACAGTAATAGGAGAAATATGCAAATGTAACAAATATTCTTGTTACTGAATTAGCATTAATAATGTGTCTCTCAAGTGTAACAACTTAATTGACAGTAAAGTTTGGTATTCTCAGGTATATGGTGCTCTCCGCATGACTGTAAAAATGTTCCTGATGTGGAATTCACAACTGCTTATTGATGTTGAGGGTGACAGGAATGTGCAGAATTCCTTTCTTGAGGCTAGCAATCTTATTGTTCTCAAGGTTCCCACAAGACTATTCGAGTTATGATTTTTACGATATGCTTTCTAGTGACTGACTACCTTTCTGCTTTCTCAGGAATCTTCAACTATACACTCGAATGCCAATTTAGGGGTTCATGGGCAAGGTTTATTGAACTTGTCAGGCCCAGGTGACTGTATTGAAGCACAACGTCTCGTCCTGTCCCTGTTTTATGGTGTCAATGTAAGTGCCTCTATCTCTTGCTGTGATCTGATAGTTGTATTTCATGCAAAAGAGTGACAAAACAGAGTATAGCCTATAGGTTTCTATGAAGGTAGTCGATTCAGGATATGATTTATCTCTAACGGGTCAGACAAGTATATTAAAAAGTTAAGATCTAAGTGGAACAGTTCAAAAGTTGCTCAAAGTATATTCTAATTGGATGAAACGTTTAAATATTTTTTTAAAAGATTAAAATTTTTATTAAGATAATATATGTTTTTTTAATCTTACTTGACACTCTGATTGTGTCATGAATTTAATTTTCTGCACAAGAAGTCTTTAGGGTTTAATTTACCGGCCCAGACCCATATAAGAGTTACCTGTTTTATACCGACCTATACTGACCTATCGAATTTTGCCACCTCTAATTTTCTAGTTACATTTACATGTACATGACTTATTGGCACTCTATACGTGTTTTTGGCGTTATCGGCTATAGTATCTGGTTTCTTCTAAATAACTGATACTTTTCTTCCTGTTTAAAGCTGGGTCCGGGAGCTGTTTTACGCGGTCCTCTGGAAAATGTCACTGCTAATGCTGTGTAAGTCTGTTTCTGATCTTTCACTGTGCCTTACATCAATGTGCTTCATCATTCGTTTACTGATTAGCATTATGCCTAATATTTAGGACGCCGAAACTGAATTGTAACTCTCAGCAATGTCCAGACGAACTGCTTAATCCACCAGACGACTGCAATGTGAATGCTTCATTGTCATTTACACTTCAGGTAATTGATAAAAAAAGTAGGCACATCATAAGAGAACTACATTTATTTGACTATTATGTAAATAATGCTATATTTATTTTTCAGATATGCCGCGTTGAAGATATTTTGGTTCAAGGCCTTATAAGAGGGTCTATCGTAAATTTCCACAGGGCAAGAACTATTACTGTCGAATCTACTGGGACAATTAGCACCTCAAAGATGGGTATGCTCACTCAAAACTAAGTAGCGTATTTCAAGTAGATAAACTAGGCAATCACAGAAAATAGCAGGTCAAGACGTGTCAGGTTGGGCCTAGCAACACTTTTATCGTTTTTTCATTAGGTTACAAACAAGCAACGTCGTAAATGTGATTGATAGTCTTACATTGCTACAACAGAACAAATTGTTTTCAGAGATTATATGATTTTCGAATTTCATTTTGGGTCGACTTTCAACCTGTTTCCATAAATAACTAATATATTACAGAGTAGATGTTACCTGATAAAGTAGACCTGTTCGATTCCACCTATAGTAAAATGATGTTGAATTTCAGTGTATAAATTGGTGTAACAGGTTGCATAGGAGGTATGGGCAAGGGGAATGTCTTGAGCATTGGCATTGGGAGTGGGGGTGGTTATGGTGGTAGTGGTGGGTCCGGCTGTTATAATGATACTTGCATTGATGGTGGTCTTCCATACGGAGATGCGAGTTTGCCTTGTTTTTTGGGTAGTGGAGGCGGAAATGACATCAACACTGACTCAACTGCTGGTGGTGGTGTTTTGGGTGAGCTAAAGTCTTCCTCTGATGTTTAACCTTATGTGTAAATTTGATTTAATTAACCAAATGGTGTTATCTCTCCATTATCCATAGTAAGAAACTCAGTAATTGCTTAACTTTGCATGTGTATGTGTATGTGTACGCAGTGATTGGTTCATTGGAACATCCATTGTCAAGTTTGTCAATTGATGGTTCATTAGGAGCCGATGGAGGAAGTTATGCTGAAAATATTGACTATAAACATCATGGCATCACTGATTGGTTCCAAGGTTCTGGGGGCGGGTCTGGTGGTACGATTCTTTTGTTCTTGAATGCTTTGACTGTTGGTGAGTCTGGGATTCTTTCGAGTGGTGGAGGTCGAGGTACCCCAAATGGGAGTGGTGGTGGCGGAGGTGGAAGAATTCATTTTCATTGGTCACATATACCAACTGGTGAAGTTTATCAACCCATTGCTACTGTCGAAGGAAACATCTCTACTCGGTTCGTTAGAATTGCAACTCTATCTCTGACATTAGAAAGCTGGAAAGATACATCTTAAAGAACATGCATTGTATTTGGCAGATATAAATAAAGAACTTGACATGATCTATTCGTTTTCGCCATCTAACATTTCAATGTTTTCATCCTGTTTTATGTAATGTGAGAAGAACTAAAATTTAATTTTTTATTTCTAACTTATGAATGTTAATGTTCTATATTAGGGGTGGACTTGGTGGACATGAAGGTGGTGCAGGAGAAATTGGATCAGTTACTGGCAAATCTTGTCCAAAAGGGCTTTATGGCACATTTTGTGAGGTATTTCATCGTTGTCCCTAGAATTATATCTTTTTTTCAGCTCAACTTTTTTGTCTGTCTCGACCACATACCGTGTAACAGTAGTACTTTATGAAATAGTTGTTCCATTGTTGGTTTTACATCCAGGTGATCAATAATGGATGATGATCCTTGAATAGACAACTAACATAGACATATATTGTGGTTTCATTTCTTGAATTGGCATGAATTTGATTGTTATGGCGGTTACTCTAGTTGTATACCTCACAGTTGGAAGAATTAATATTCTAATTTTTGGGGGTATCATGTTTTTGAACAGGAATGTCCTGTTGGTACATACAAAAATGTTACTGGATCTGATAAGGAACTATGTTTCGAGTGTCCATCCAATGAGCTTCCCCATCGTGCATACTATATTTATGTACGAGGTATGGAGTTACATATTGTGATTCTGTTATTTTCTTGTATTGATCGTATGAGTTGTTTGGTATAATATAATTAATACAATTTTTGTGACTTCTTGTAGGGGGTACTGCCGAAACTCCATGTCCGTACAAATGCGTTTCAGACAAATACCATATGCCACATTGTTACACTGCTCTCGAAGAGTTAATGGAGACATTTGGCGGGCCTTGGTTATTCGGTCTTCTTCTATTGGGGCTTCTTATCCTGTTGGCACTCGTGCTTAGTGTTGCAAGGATGAAATTTGTAGGATTTGATGAGTCATCTGGATCTGCTCGAGCACAAGGCTCTCAGACAGATCACTCATTTCCTTTCTTGGAGTCTCTGAATGAGGTTAGAAAAACTTACTGCGTCTTTTTTGGATTTATTCCTAGTTGCAGCATCAATAAAACCGATTATAAAACCCCACTGATTAGTAAACTACTAAATGAACATTGATAATATCG
The DNA here is from genome assembly GCA_026074375.1 of Tanacetum coccineum. Lineage (NCBI taxonomy): Eukaryota > Viridiplantae > Streptophyta > Magnoliopsida > Asterales > Asteraceae > Tanacetum > Tanacetum coccineum. Next base: position 17,687 of record BQNB010045907.1, on the reverse strand, counting down.
TATCTAAGAACAATTTAGTTTGCCAAATATGATTACAAAGCATTATTTGGTTGACTTTCAACCCGTTTGACCTTTTATTTTTGTAGTGCTTTGACCCTTTAGAGATAAATGTAGCCCGGATATACCCTTTCATGTGTAACGGGGCTGAAAATTCCACCTCTAATAATATCATTTGGCTTGCAGGTTTTGGAAACAAACAGAGTTGAGGAGTCTCAAGGTCATGTCCATAGGATGTACTTCATGGGACAAAATACTTTCAGGCAACCTTGGCATCTTCCTCACACGCCTCCGGAACAAGTGATAGATATAGTGTAAATTCCTATTCGTTGTTGATTGCTACTACGTTCCCTTTCTTTTGTTTGTCGTCTTAGATGATGGATATTGTGTTTCAGTCTGTTGGTTTGTTTTTTGGTTCATTAGATACGGTGAGTCATGAATACGTACTAAAGAGTATTTGATTGAAATTGCAGGTATGAGGGTGCCTTTAATAGATTTGTGGAAGAAATCAATGCTTTAGCAACTTATCAATGGTGGGAGGGATCAATTTATAGCATTCTCATTTTCTTTGCTTACCCTCTTGCATGGTCTTGGCAACAATGGAGACAGAAGTTGAAGTTGCAACGAATACGCGAGTTTGTTAGGTCTGAGTATGACCATGCTTGCTTGCGTTCGTGTCGATCACGTGCTCTGTATGAAGGGCTTAAGGTTAGTCCATGGTGAAATTTGTCAACTAAACATACGTATATTCTGAATGGCAAAATCAAACATGTGAACCTAAGGATTTATATTAAGATATTTGCCAGGTGATGGTATTATTTTGGTTCTTTTTGCTTCCTATGCCTTCGATGACACTAATTTATATTTTTGGTGTCCATTTTAGGCTCTTATTTGCTATGGGAGATATATATTGTTAAGAGTTTACTCTAATTACGGTTATGTAATGTTGTAGGTAGCTGCGACATCTGATCTAATGCTAGGTTATGTGGACTTCTTTCTTGGTGGTGATGAAAAGAGAAGCGATCTCCCCCCTCGTCTTCATCAAAGACTCCCGTTGTCTCTTTTGTTTGGAGGAGATGGAAGTTACATGGCTCCTTTCTCACTTCACAATGACAATGTTATTACAAGTCTCATGAATCAGGTTTATTACTTAAATTCAAGGACTTAGATGCAGCAAAATATTCGGGCTGGGTCACTGGTCAAAAGAGTATTTTAATAATATACTTATTTTATACAAATAATTCAGGAAGTTTTATACATAAAACACAGTTCAATGGACCTTCTACTTTCGACCCTTATAATCAATTTAGGGTGCGTTTGGCTTGTTAATGGGTATCACTGTTAGGATCAGATTCTAGTAGCTAGACAATATCAGATCAAATACAATGATCAAAACAGGGAGTTTTAGGACAAGACTTAAAATGGTGAGCCTTTTGTTGTATGGAAGTTTTCTCTTATTACAATCATCTCAAATACAAGGATACAAATATATATATATATATAAATGGCTATTGGTTTGAATAATGTGTGGTAATTAAGAAGAACAAATAAGCTCTAAAGAGTTTTGTGGTTGAAAAAACAATGGGTCCCACGGAATACTAACAAACCCACCTATCTAGTAAAGAATGGGTCCATGGGTGTGAGTTCATATCTTTATAGCCGAACTTGTAAACAAACACTCCTAATGGGTTTCATTGTGATACACTGATTCCAAAACCCATAAACCAAATGCTTCCTTAACCTCTTTTAATATATAGCTGACTTTTTTATTCTAGACATTTGAGATTAGATATAATAAGTAAACCCGAATCTACCCATTAATCTGTAAATGGGTTAAAATCCTCACCTCTATTCATACTTTGTAAGAATAAAATCTCACTTCTGGGGACCTTCTACTTTCGACCTGTGTAACACATTTGGCCTCTTTTTTTTGAGGATAGCATTTGACCTCTTTTCAATATATAGCTAATCTATTTATTTTACTCATTTGTGATTATGTATAGAAAATAACCCGAATCTACCCATTAATCTGTAAATGGGTTGAAATTTTCACCTATATTCATACTTTGTAAAAAAAAGACTGTTGGCCTAGTTAGATCAACTTTTGCATTATCTTTGTCTTTCATGCTGCACCTCTGTTGATCAATATATTGCTATTTTCAGTGTGTTTCTTCTCCTACTACCTGGTTTCGCTTTGTAGCCGGTTTAAATGCACAACTGCGGCTGGTTCGTCGAGGTAGACTTAGGGTGATGTTTCGCACAGTTGTCACATGGATGGAAACTTATGCTAATCCGACTTTGAAGAATTATGGTGTAAGGGTTGACCTTGCTTTGTTTCAAGCTACAAGTGGGGACAGTTATCAGTATGGAATTTTGGTATCTTCTGTAAGGATCGATAGAGCTACTAGAAGGGGACTACTGGCTAGGTAAAATATTTCTACTTGAGTTATCAACCTTAATGCTTATTGGTTGGAATTGGGGATGCTCTGATTTGCATTCTGTAGTCGGTTACATGGTTATTGCGATTTCAAGTCAGAATAATTGTCACTAATATTTGAATAAACAAATTCTGCTTCTAATTGGCTGATTATTTTAGGTAACTTATTTCACATATTTAGATTCATACTGCTTTTAAACTTCTTATCCAAGGTTAGAATAACCTGACATAATTCTCCTCTCTTTTTTCAACCAAATCTTAGAGACCCATTTCACAAAACGTGTCATTTTTTTGTCTCAAAATTCACTTTTTGGTCATTATATTTACAACAACCACCATACTTTTTGGTCATTATATTTAATAATCATTAAACAATCAGAATTTATGAACACCCAAACATCTGTTTATTACAATCAAACAACAGAAGCCAAGTATCTGATCATGCTTATTGGTTGCTATAGTTGGTGGTATTGATGTTATCAAGGTTTATTCAATTGTATTCATCAGATATTCTTGTTACCAACTTACCCTTTTTTTTATCCAGCAGCAATAATGATAGCGCCTTTCAAGAAGATCCAACTATTGATTCTGAAGAACAAAAGGCTTCAAATCAAACACACGGGAATGCCGACGATAATATGACACAGAAAAAGAGTTACGCTAGGGTATTAGATATCAACAGTTTAAAAACGCTCAATGAAAACAGAGAAATATTTTTTCTTCTCTCCTTTATAATCCATAACACAAAACCCTTGGGTCACCAGGTAACTTCTAATTCCTCCATCTTGTGTATGTGCGAACTTATACATGTTTATTGCATGTCATACTAGACAAATCGAGGTGACTTGATGAGCCAATCGGGTAAAATGGGCCAGAAGGGGTTCGGGTTGTAACATGTCATTTATAGTATGGGCCGAAGCCTACCAGGCTTTGGCTGGTTCACCCACAAACACTTTTGTCCCTATAAATACTTTTTTTTAATATAATAGCATTTAGCTATACTTCTAAACCAATTTTATTAGAATATAATAATCCAATTTTCGATTTAAACGATTTAGGGGCTGTTTGCATTGAGAATAGAGTTTGGAGAACTTTTAGCTAATATTTTTGATTTGACCCATTTGGAAATGAACACCCAAATTGACCCATTCATAAGCAAAAGGGTCGGAGTTGTCACCTCTAGTTGGCATGTTTCTTGCTCAGTTTCTGAACAAAGTCTATCAATGGTTGGTGCAGGATCTTGTGGGTTTGGTGATCTCGATGCTACTATTAGGAGATTTTAGTCTTGTTTTGCTTACATTGCTCCAGTTATATTCATTTTCTTTAGCACATGTGTTCTTAGTTCTATTCATTTTGCCTCTTGGAATATTGCTTCCTTTTCCTGCTGGTATAAATGCTCTGTTCAGTCAAGGACCCAGACGGTCTGCTGGGCTGGCTCGTATATATGCTCTGTGGAACATAATGTCTTTAGTTAATGTGGTAAGTTTTTGTGTAACAAACTTGTATAAACTTGCTGATACAAATGTCCACATATAGGCATCCGGTTAGGTGTCGGCTGATATGTTTTTACTTTTTGTTATTGCCAGGTGGTTGCCTTTATCTGTGGTTACGCTCATTATTCCACTCAGCCCAGTAAAATACCTTCAGACGTCCAGCCTTGGTCCATGTGAGTACATTATTATGTTTATCAAGTAACAGTAGACAACAATCTGATAAGGTGGCTAATGGCTTGTGTGTGTGCCTTAACAAAAGTCTTTTATAGTGATACAAACATGAGTGCACACCTATGCATGGATTTAGGCTTGCTCCTTAAACTTAATATTCCTAGTCCGCTTGGATAGCCAGTGAAACATGATTATATTTTGTATGGGTCGAAACAGATTGGCCGAAAACACTTTTTAACCAACATCTTTAACTTTTTATCACAGATTAGATTCCAAATACTGCTTCTTTTTGTTTGTTGTTTATAAAAGAATATTACATGAATTGACCCACCAAGTAAATGGGTTGACTATGCCGCACGTATTATATAGGTTTCTATTAATTTTTGCAACTACTCATGACACATCACTTATTTAGATTATGGGCCAATAATTCTGGGCGGGTCAGGCTGACAAGTTTTGACCCCTGTTAAAAACGCACATCTTTTAACCTTATAGACAAACCCATATGATCTACCCATTTTGCCACCACTTGGCACATTGATAATGTGGGGTAACTTTTTGGTTTGTTGGTGCAGGGAGGAAAGCGAGTGGTGGATTTTTCCAGTTGCACTAGTTTTGTGTAAATGCATCCAATCACACTTTGTAAATTGGCATATCGCAAATTTGGAGATTCAAGATCGATCGTTATATAGTAATGACATTACGACGTTTTGGCACTCATCATAGTTGTAGGTATTAAGATGAATATTTTTGAACATCTTGATTTTCAGTGTTTTTTTGGCTATTCATTGTAGTGTAGGCGGCAATAGATAAAATGAAAAATGTATTGCAGTGTAGGTAGAGTGAAAGAATGCTCGAAAGTATATAAATAAACTCAGAGGTAATTTGATATTCTGTTCTGTATGTGTTATATGTACGGGTCCAACCAAAAAGTTGGGGTTAGTTAATAGAAGATATATGAGGCATGTATGCTTTTTATTTTGAGGAGTGGTATGTTGGTCTATTATGTTATATAATGTAGCCAATAAAAAAAGAATGCCGTGTGCCATGGAAGCATGGTAGCTGCTAGAAATGGAGGGAGAGGTGCGGCCGGGTCACTTGGTGCATTCTGAAAAGAAAAAAAAAACAGTTTCTTCTTAGTATTCAAAAAACACAGATAAAGCGTGCAAATGAGTGGACATGAACCGGTGCTCGTGTTATGGCTACAACCAATAAGAGATCGAGAAAATCAAAAATCAAGGGATTTACTGGTTTAAGTCACACATAACCAAGGTTATACTCCGTATCACATATGGGTTCTGTTGTTCTTTTGCCACAGATAACGTGTATTTTTGGCAAAAATAGTTGTAGCAGTGAGTAGTAGCACAATATTTTTTATAAAAACGTTTAGTAATGTAGCTGTAGTTGTAATTATAATGTGTAAAACAGCCTCCGAATGCTCAAACCTCCTAAATGTTACTTCATGGAGCATTGGAAAAGGAGCATTCCGAAAAGGTTATAAAGCTAATTGATGCTTGACAAACGAACATTAAAATTCACAACGTTCAATGCTCACCCCTCACCGCTCCTAAATGCAAGTGTTTGGTAAAGTAGTTAACTGTAATTAAAAGATGTAAAATATGAATCATTGTTGTGGTCATATTTTTATTAGTTTCGCATATAAATACGTATAATATAAACATATATGGGGTAGACAAAAGTTCCACAAGGAACAAGTTCAAAAAAAAACATATAGATGCATCCTGACCATTCATTTTTTTTAATTATCAAAATGATCCAACGGTGTTGAAACAATGATACATCCCGCCTGCTTTTCATTTCATCTCATTTTCATCTAACCTAAAACACACACACACACCCACCCTCCCTAACACATCACCACCATCACCATCGGAACCCTAAAACATCATCATCGAAACACATCACCACCATCACCATCACCATCGTAACCCTAAAACATCACCATCGAAACTTAAATACGCAAACAATTAAACAATTAACCCTAAAACATCACCATCGTAACCCTAATACGCCGTATTCAACTGTTGACCAGAACAGTGTATTCAAGAAAAACAATTAAATACGCAAACAATTAAACACACAAATATACAAGCAAACAATTAAAGACAAATATACAAAATATACAAAAATATACACTAATCTAAATTACACTAAGTGTTAGATCTAATCTAATGTTAAACCAAAATATCAAAATAAAAATCAAGATTAATTTTTACTCCCCGGCAGCGGCGCCAAAAACTTGATGTGTTGTAGTGTAGGGTTGTTTTTTATATGATTCAAGTTTTAAATTTATATTTTGCCGACTCAACCAAAAACAACACTTTAACGGGCAGTGTACCCGATCGGTAGTAGTTTCGTGGTAAGTAGGGTGTCGATCATTAAGAGCGAGGTTAAATCTATCAATTTAATTAATATATTGGTTATCTAATCTATGTTAATTCTATTCTAATCCTATGTTAAACCTATGTCAGTCTAAATCCTAATTCTAATGGAAAAGGGGGGTTTTCAGCCTGAGAGACTGGCACGGTTTGGTTGGTGACTACAATCAATTCAAGAAACTGTTACCCACGCAAGCTAATTAACAAAAGATAAAAGAGCGGTCGAACCTTATATAAGAAAACTGTATTAACCATTATTAATCCGATTAGAACGTTGGTTTGTTTATTTAGTGCAATGATTTCTTCTCTCGAGGTGGCATATCATTCTTAAAACTTAGGCGTTACATCATCCTAAGACCTAGACACGTTAATTCTGTCACAATTAAAGCATCCGCATAAAGCATCCTTATTTGCTGATTATAATCTATCTTAGGGATTAAAGCAATGGTGATCTTGTTAAACCCTAGCTCATAGAGACTTTACCCACTTACCGCTTAATGGCAATCTATACACTAGTAGTCCACTTGTCCAACTATCCAATGGAATCAGAACGTTATTTGTTGAATTATCTAGGTCACCTGCTAGTCAACACGATCAATAAACCATTGGCAATATCCAATTAACTAGTTAAGCCCGAAGCGTATCCTAGACACAGACTTAGAAGGACAATATTTATGTAACTATTATTCTAGGTGTATAAATTACTATATAGAGAGCTATCCCGGACTCTAGATCCGCTTGGTCCACTTAGCTAGATCCAGTTGAATGATAGGTCGCATACAAAAGGCAACAGAAGAAATCGCGTAAACAAGTATAAATTGATAAACATAAACAAGCATACAACGATAAATCAAGAAATCGATATAAACAAATACCAAACATTCAGATCTTCATAATAATGGCTAATACCCGAAGGTATTAGCCTTCAAACATCATAATAAATACAAGAGTAATAATTTAGCCAAGGTAAACTAACCGAGTTAACGAATGATACCAAAAACTGAACGATTACTAAAGTATATGGAATTACACGATGTCTCCTATGGAATTGAATACGTTGCTCGACCTCTTCTGCTCTTTTTCTCTTCTGAAAATCGACTTTTGTGGTTTAGGTATCGAGAATATGATTTAGCACACTTAAAACTCGTTTTTGAGTTTTCTATTTATAATGTCTGGAAGTCGGTTCAATACGGCGTATCCAATGGGTTGGATACGGCGTATTGGGGATTTCTTGGAGTAGGGACCACGTTTGATATCTTCCAGAATATTATATTGATTCCATATCTTGAATACGGCGTATTGAGTCCTCTGGATACGGCGTATTGCTCTTTAATCTTCTGTGGTCTTTGGTGAGTGCAGGCACGGATACGCCGTATCTTCTTGATGGATACGGCGTATTGGTCTTCAGAATAGTAATCTTTAAAATATCTTCATTTAAGCTCCAGAATGCGCGCCTTTTGCTATGTTTCACCAATTACTTCATAATTACTGCAATTCTCAAATATAAACGATTAAGTAACAATTCTTTGCAATAACTATACAAAATGGGTTAATATCGTGGGATAAATGATGCTATAAAATAGACGTTATTTGATGTCATCAGTCCCGAGTACAACAATATTGGTCATTGCTGGTCTTTCTCGACGATGCTCGATCCGTTGTGACCTACATTATCAAGTAGGCAATAAAAGTGATAAAGGCCACATGAAACCCATTTGACACATGGTAGAGAACTAAAATACTTTTTCTAAGAACGATCAAATTTTGTATATGACAAATGCACTGTACGTGAACTACTCGAACATCCATGTTTTCATTGACATGCTTCAAAAGTGTATTAAAATAACTCAATATTCCCATTATTAAACATTTAAACACAAACCTTTAGCCTCGTAATTATGGGTCAAAAGTGTATTAAAGAGCTCCTTCTTCCCCTTTCAGAAACGAATCTAATGCTTTTTCAACGTTCACCTTCACACCAAACCAAAAATATAGCCAACAAAGTTACCAAAAAATACCTTTTTAAAACAAATATTTATATATCTGTATGTGGTTTGATGAAACACTGAGATTTAAGAGAGAAGAGAAACACTTATCAGGGTCTGCCAATGCTACTAATCAGTTCCAAAAGCTACAACTGTAGTTGCTACTGATGTGTTTGCCCTTCTCAGCTGCTGCCCATTTCTGAGCCTGCAAATTGATGAAAAAAGATACAACATTACTTTCCGCTTTAATTTACCACAACACAAACATTCAATTTCAAAACCTACAAAATTATAGAAAACAAAAAAACCCAAATTTAATATTTCAAATTAAAAAAAAAGCACTAAAATTAATTACACATCTTACCTGCCATTTATAGGTCAAATTCATATATGTAATTCTTCTTGTGCATCTCTATCTCGTCACATGACTTGAAAAACATAGCAAAGCCAACACACAAACATCAAATGATGTTGTTTTTATAACAAATAATGAATCTTCAAATTGAGTTGTAATAACATCTAATTTTTACATGTAGTATCTTGTTAGGTGGCGGCGTGATTGAATTTTCTCTCCTAATCCATATGGAGCGAGATTAATTGTGGTGGTGGTGATGAATGAATATGTGTGTGTGTGTGTTTTCATAAAATGGAGTGGAAAAAATGAGTGGTGGGAAATAGAGAATGGGATGGTGGAAGTATAATGAAGGTCGGTGGTGGTTAACCCTAATATGATTAGCATTATTTGGAGATGGGGTTGTGTAACAGATGGAAGTTGGAATGCATAGAGTCGAATGGCTAGAACACTAATAATAAGCACCTCCCCACTCATAAAGGGCACTTGCACATTCAATGAAAGGACTATATCTTTATATATTATAGATAAGCCCCTTTTTTTCATCATTCCCGTTACACCTCTTTTTCTCTCTCTAAAATTAACCTTTTTTCTCTCTCTCTAAAAATTAATCTGTAATGGCGATTGCAATTGAGACTCAATAAACACCACAACAAAAGGTAATAAAATTGAATTTTAATTTCATTTTTGGTGATGAGTTTTTGGGGACGTAGTTGTGTTTGGTCCTACGGATGGCGCCAACTTGTTAGTACCAAAATTGTGGAGTATAGGATGTATAGGGTTAACTCACTTGAAATGAGGATTCCAAGCTCGTTTGTGGTACGAGATTTGTACTAAGTGAAAGTAGAGGATGATTTCCTGCTAAGATAAAAGTATACCATTAGTCTTACCGCGGGAGGAGATCACGCGATTGGACTCCAACGTGAGAGTAAGTAATCATCTATAAGTAGTATGTGTGTGATTAGGTTGCGGAATTCATACCGTTAGGAGTGTCTGGTGAACTCCTTATATAGGTTGACGTCGTTGTCGATTGCCTGGGTCACGAGAAGGGATTCACCCTATTAACCGATGGGTAATAGGGTGGTTGTCGTAAGGTCAACGTCGTTGACTACATCACGCTTTGTAACGTAGTAACTTGGGTCAACGTACTTATTGTCTGTTATCCGTGTTTGGGACGTTAACGATTTCTTCTCGATTCCCGATGCAATATTCTTTACTTTGTTTGGCTAAGTTACGGGTTTCCCTTGTCGGGAAGTAACTTGCGGATGCGACCTAGTGTTAGTCTTGGGGGTGGTCCTTTTGGACGCGGTCTAGCATTGGTCTTGGGACGCTGTTAAGCCCCTGCGGACGGGGGCTGGGGTTGAGCTTGGGTAGTTCCCCGTCCTCGTGGATTATTGGGTTTGGGCTTCTTGTAGGTTGTCCAGTCCGGACCCGGAATCAAGAATGATTAGTGTAATCATTTGAGCTTTAGTGAATTAAATGTAAAAACAAAATGATTGTTGCAATTAATTTGGTGTATTTAGTTTTTCGGTTTTTGTGATTTGCGAGCACTCATGAGTATTTCAGAAATTATTACCTATTTTAACAACAAATAAAAATAAAAAAGTGGAAAGTAGTAGGGGTGTTCACGGGGCGGTTCGGTTCGGTTAGTTGGAAGATTTAAATTATCTGTCGCGGGGCGGGTAATTAATTTTACTATCCGTCGCCGAACCGTACTAGGCGGGTAACCGGACATGCGGGTACCCAAAGTGAGCGGTTACCCGCGGTTCGGGTCACGGTTAACCGTTTTTGACGTTTAATAGAGTTTAACCGTATAAAAAACTACATAGTCTAGAACATAAAATGTATTTCTAGTAAAATTAAATGACGTTGAATTTAAAAGTCATGTAAAACTTAAGTATTTCGTTACAATAATTGCATTCAAATATTCATATATAACGTATTAACAAAAAATATTACTCGACGTTATAGATTACGATCACATTAATCAATTTTCACACATAGATTTTTACAAATGTTTACTTTACGAGCGAAAAAGTCGTTATACAATAAAAGTATTGCAATAATCGGTTAATACTTGTACAATTATTTGAATATTAGTTAGAAAATAATCATGTATAATATGCACGGTTCGGTTCGGTTAACCGCGGATATCTAAAAGTAAAAACCGAAACCGAACCATTATAAGCGGGTTTTTTCGGTTTCGGTTTTTTTCGGTTTCGGTTTCTTCGGTTTCGGGTTTTTTCGGTTTCGGATTGAGCGGTTCGGCTCGGTTCGTCGGTTTCACGGTTTTTTTGAACACCCCTACTTGGCTACCAAATAAAATTTTTGTAAAATAAAATAAGTAAATTACAAATAAAGTGATTTATAATAATAATTAAATAATAAAGTGATGTTTATAAAATAATAATAATAATAATAATTGTAACATTAGTTTTTTTTAGTAAATTGCAAAAATCGTCCATGTGGTTTAAACATATGGAGGGTAATTATGTCATTTAAACCACACAAAGATGATTTTTGTTGAACGTTTCATCACTCGAGGATGATTAGTGCCAATAGTATCGGTTATGGATGATTAGTGCCAAAAAGTACAAATCACATGGATGATTTCTTTGTTTTAAAAATACAAAAAAATATTGAAAATATAAAGAAAAGAAAGCCTTTAACAATCCGACCGTTGTAAAATACATAAAGAATTCAAATATAATAAGCCCCCTTTTTTCATCATTCCCGTTACACCTCTTTTTCTCTCTCTAAAATTAACCTTTTTTCTTTCTCTAAAAATTAATCTGTCATGGCGATTGCAATGGAGACTCAACAAACACCTCAACAAAAGGTAATAAAATCGATTTTTAATTTCATTTTGTGTAACTGTTTCAATATTTTATGTTTTTAGGGTTTTCTTTTTCGTAAATTAGGGCTAATTCTTTGACCGGAATGTCTGATTATTCGGATTTTTGTGATTTTTTATTGAATGCGTACTTGTTATTAGGGTTGATTAGAATTTAACCGAAACGCGATAGCCTTTCCCTTTGTTATTGGTATATAAGGGCTTATTGTTTCTATTATTGTTAGTTTGTTACGGTAGCTGTGAAAGTGATTTTAACAGAATGTTCGATTGTGCGGATTTTTAATAGTTTGTTATTATTCATCACATTCCGTGCGGCTGTCATTATTCATGTGGTTTCTCAGATATGTGTGTAATACGAATACGCTTTCCTTGCTGTTGGGTGTAAATGATTTAACTAAAATGCGATAAGTTTCCGCCCTTTTTTTACGGTAAAATGTGAAAATGTTGTGGATGATGAAATGAAGTTGTATTTATATGATTAGTTGAACTAGTCTTTTTACGGTATGTGTGTAATATGCGTACGTTTTCTTATGCAAATAATGTAACTAAAACGCGATAAGTTTTGCGTTTTTTACTGTAAAGCCTAAAGTAAGTTGTGAATGATGAAGTAAAGGTGAAATTGTATGATTAGTTGTTATTAGGTTTTGATAGCTGTGATTATTGATGCTACGTTTTACAATGTGTATGTCAAATGTTTTAACTAAACTGCGACAATTTTTTGATTCTTTTAGAGTTGCTGTATGATAATGTATGTTAGATACGATGGTGAATAGTGAAGTAAGGTTTGTATGATGAGAAAATGTGAAATTGGATGTTACATAATTGGTGCTATTATTTAAGCCTATGTGAAAACCGCCTTGTTTTTCTTTGAATTATATGTTCATAGCTAATTAATAAGCTGCAGCTCATAATTGGGCCTATGTGTAAGATATTACTTATCATATGTAGGGTTTTAACTTTATAAGAATAGTTTGCAAGTGGATCTTGTTGATCTTTATAGATTACTCATTGGGACTCCAAATGTTGGATTACTGTTCTTTTAAAAATGCAATGAATCATAAGTTAGTGCTTTTGAGTAAGGTTTATAGCCGTTGTTAAGAACAATGGAAGTCAGAATAACAATTGTTAGTGTCCCTAGGTCCTTTCGAGTTAACGTGTGCGGAAGTTATAGTTGTTTGAAGCAATTTTCTAATTAAGTGGATATTGGCAATGCTCACAAGTAGAGTTTGCGAACTTGAGTAATGTCTTAGTCTGTATTAACTGGAAGTCAGAAGAACAATTGTTGATGTCTCTAGGAGTCTAGGTCCTTTCGAATTAAGTGGTGTGTAAAGGTTTAGTTATTTGCAGCAATATGCTTTTTGTTGATTAAACAAGAGTGATATAAGTTTAATGAATTATATACAAGTTATATATTTATCTATGTTATTTGACTTATAAAGAAGAGTTGTAATGTAATGATGGTTCCAACTTCTTAAACGGTATTGGCATCTTTGCATGTTTTGTATATTTCATATAAACATGGATAGACTGTAAGATCTTTGAACCAACACAACATCAGATTTCCTGATGTTCCTAATAGTGAGGTTGCTTGAATAGTTACAGTATGCGTATCTGATTATTGATTTTCTTTTTTGTGCTTTCTATAGGTTTCTACAGAGGCTGCAGGTGAGAAGAAGAGGTGGACACTTGCTGACTTTGACATCGGGAAGCCGCTAGGAAGGGGAAAATTCGGTCATGTATATATAGCGAGAGAAAAAAGGGTAAGTAAATGAAATCAAATTACCTTTCTTAAATAATTATATCTTGCTGTATTGAGTTAAATTACCATCTTTATCTTTTTATCAGTCACAAGTTTTTTGACCTTTTATATTGTCTCACATGTGCCAGTACTTGTTTTCAACTTGGTTTGGATTATCGATTTTGTTTAGGTTTCTATCTGAATAACATGTATCTTTGGTCTGAAACAGAGCAATCATGTTGTGGCATTGAAGGTGCTATTTAAAAGCCAATTAAAACAGTCTCAAGTGGAGCACCAGCTTCGTCGTGAAGTTGAAATTCAGAGTCATCTTAGACACCCTAATATTTTAAGACTTTATGGCTACTTCTATGACCAGGTACGCTATACTCATACCTTGATGTTATTTGCGAGGGTAACGTTTAACATTTCTAATACATAGCTTAAAACTTGTACAGAAAAGGGTTTACTTGATTCTAGAGTATGCTGCAAAGGGTGAACTGTACAAGGAGCTGCAGAAATTGAAGTACTTCAATGAAAAACGTGCTGCTACTGTAAGACTAATAATTAATGAAAATAATTTAATGCTTAAATATATGATTGGTATCATATTATTATAACCTCACTTTTTATCTACTCAAACAGTATGTTGCTTCATTAGCAAGGGCACTCATATACTGCCATGGAAAGCATGTTATTCACAGAGACATCAAACCAGAAAACCTGTTGCTTGGTGCACAGGTAAGAATTATAAATTTCAAATCTTGTTTGAGAAAGAAAATGTGTGTTTGCTATCTGACACATAGATTATTCTCTTTCAGGGTGAATTGAAGATTGCAGATTTTGGCTGGTCTGTGCACACTTTCAATCGCAGGCGGACAATGTGTGGCACACTTGATTATCTCCCACCTGAGATGGGTATGAATGTTCTGAATGAGTTCAATGATAGTCTAATTTTGAGATTCAAGATTTGTAATCCTGTGCTATGATTTGTAATCATGTAGTGGAGAGTGTGGAGCATGATGCTAGTGTTGATATATGGAGTCTTGGAATCCTGTGCTATGAGTTTCTCTATGGTGTACCTCCGTTCGAAGCAGTAGAGCACTCTGATACATATAGAAGGTGATGCTACCTACAATATTATCCTTACCGCTCTTTGTCAATAGAAGGATGTGGATATCTGATATACTTTGTTAACTGAATTGTGCAGGATCTTGCAAGTAGACTTGAAGTTCCCTCCAAAACCTATAGTTTCCGCAGCTGCAAAGGATCTCATTAGTCAGGTTTCACCCATCTCAATCCATCTTCCCCTGTCGTATAAAGAGTACTGATTGTATTATTAGAAAAGCGAAAGGATAGTCAACTTGACAATTTCGTGTAAAATATATTGGTTTTGGTGATCATCGCACACCTTTTACATTTATATTAGACCACAGACATATAAAGAAAAAGAATAAGATGATCCATGCTGTAATAGTTTAAGAAAAACTAAACCTTATTTACCTTTAAAGATAATCCATGATTGGTCAAATAGGTTATTTACATTTATATTAGACCACAGACATATAAAGAAAAAGAATAAGATGATCCCTTTAAAGATAATCCATGATTGGTCAAATAGGTTATTTACATTTATATTAGACCACAGACATATAAAGAAAAAGAATAAGATGATCCATGCTGTAATAGTTTAAGAAAAACTAAACCTTATTTACATTTGCAGCCTGTTTAATAACAATCATTTACAATGCAGATGCTTGTCAGAGAGACTTCAAAGCGGCTGCCACTACACAAGCTGCTTGAACATCCATGGATCATCCAGAACGCTGACCCGTCAGGGGTATATAAGATTTAGTGAGTTGAGTTTGGTTCCCTAAATCAATCTGCTCTATCTCTTGCAAAGAATCTTATTGAGTTGTAAAAATAACTGATTCATGTATAGTCTTGTACTTCATCGTGTGGTATGATTCATGTGACCTTGAAATACTATTACAGTTGACCAAGTCGTAGTCATCCAATGACTAAAATCTCCTTTGCAAGTTGATTGAATATAGAAGGTCAAAACATTTCATTTAATATGTATGATTTTACATTCTTTAATTGCTAAATGATTGATGTCTTGAGTTAGGTTATAACATGCTTGATGTCCATGAAAAAACGCAAAGTGACACTCAGTTGTCCAAAGTCATTAAGCCAACTAGAACACTCAGTGGTGCAAGGCAGTGGAATTTCTCTAATGTTAAAACCTTGCATTTCATACGTGTAATTTTACAGTCATTGCTTCATGATTTTGGGTAACCGAGTTAATGATTGGTGTAAAGGTCAAACAGACACTAGTGAAGATGTAACAAGCTTATAGACAATGGAAAATCAGTGTGACACTCGGTTGCCCAAATCATTAGAGCTTATAGACAAGGAACAAAATGGTTCTTGCATATAAGATTTCATTATTCTAAAAATTATTTTGACTAAAAATTATGCGAAAACTTGGAATTTGAGCATCGATCATAAATAGTCCATCATAAATTATGGTACACATTTAAGTCCATGCACACAAAAAAAGTTGGTAATTTGCAAAGAATAGCCGCTGAACTACAAACCGTGTTGCTTATTTTGTACAATAGCAACAGAAGCCTAAACAATTCCCTCCAATATCATACACAAGAACACGAGCGAATACAAGTAGCGTAATCAAAATATACAATAAAGACGCCAAGTACAATGGGCAATAAACGGCTAAAGCCTAGAATTTTATTGAATATATCAACTTATCCATTAAAAGTTATACCAATCATTAGCTGCAGCTTAAGCATTTGAACAGACTGGTGAATTCAAAACTGGTTCCTACATTGACCGAACCGTTGAGATGGTCAATCAGATACACAAGGCACTCGATCGAGCATGTCAAAAGGCACTCGATTTCTGAGTCTCATGTTGAATAATCTCTTTTTCTTTTTCTCAGATTTGTTTTCACTCTTGAACTTACGCTCTTGTGGCGTTGCTGTGCTGCTTTTGCCCTTCCCCTTCTAACAACTGAGTTGATGGTTGTTCCACTTTCTGAAATTCAATCAACTCACATGGTTTCAAAAAGCTAGGCTGATTCGTGGATGAAAGTAACCTTGCCCACATTCTATCTGTAATTATGACCTTGTTATGGTGATCCACTATACGCTGCATTTTAAGACACACCATCAGACTTTCTATTTAGCTTAATTAACAAAAATAGCAACCAACTACAAAAATTAAGATACATTGCCAAAAAAGGAAGACTTAGAGAATTAAAACAAGTTTGTGAATACAAAGAACTCAACACCTTTTGTTATGATCCTTCGATTCAAAATAATATAATCATAGTTGAGATAGAGGATTGACTTACACTAAATGGAATATAAGTTTGTCGACCATGCACAAGCCCACTAATGAAGCCCGTAAACCCTGCCATCGCTCCATGAACACAGCTTTGAGCAAGGAGAGTGCAGTAGATATTGTCAGATGCATTACTTGGAACCGCACGGATCATGTAAGTAGGATCTGCATCATTGACCAGCTTTCAGTAAAAAATGGGGTAAAGTCAACGTAAGGTCAAATGGGCCATAATTCACTAAAAGTGTAGTTTTATTGGTTACAAGTTCCTATAATCCTCTTTACCCAAAAAAAAAAGTTCCTATAATCCTTTCTTATAGAAAGGGTATACCAAAGTTGTTATCATAATTAACACATTCATTATTCGTCTGGATATAAATAACGGACAAAAAGTGTTTATGGGTTGACCCAACTCGTTTTTGGACTCCAAAATTACTGTTTTGACCTCTGATCCTGCCGGCCGCTAGTAGGGAAGTTTGTCAGGAAATATTAGCTCTTGGACAGGAAACTGGGCAATCTAGTAGAAAGTGATCTGAACATGAAATGAGTGACCAAAAATTATTTTACTTCAAAGGACAAAGAGATGTTTTATTACCATCCAACTATTGATAAGATCATATGATGGTGTAACACTGTAACTTATATATTTTAGTATATTATGAAAACAGTTAAATATTCCGATTGTACAATGGTACCTTCAATTTTTTTAATACTCTTTTGCTCAAAGGTTGTTCCTTTCATCCAAAAGAGAACATCTATTGATCAGTTTATGATTACTAAAAGTATATTAAGTTTACGTTTAGCATGGGCATATCGTCAATATAATTTGGCATGAACCGAACTATTATACAGTCAGTCAGTAGTGGATGGCTCAAAAAATAAGTTAACACTCACCAATGTA